>JANBPK010000750.1:118655-212221 GCA_027579435.1 Candolleomyces eurysporus | reverse complement strand
TCAAAGCAACCGGTATCGCCACCATATATTCCTCCGTGACTTTCGGACAGCCATGGATTAGAGCGCCTAGCTAGTGATCTCAGTGCGGATTATCGGTAGTATTATAGCGCCAAAAAAAGCAGNTCGGCAGTATGTAACGTACTTGTGAGTACTATGCAGCAGTCAGTAAACGGAAGAGGTGGCGCTTTTAAATACGATAATATATACAAACTAGAGACGAGTCAATAAATGTTTAGACATACTGACATGCCAGTGGAAGGAAAGGGGAAAGAGAGAAGATGATGTAAACCAACAAATTCCAAATAGCTAATCAAGAAAAAACTGAAGATCGAAGGTAAATAGGCAACCGAAGGCCGAAAGAATAAGGTATTGTAGTTTTCCACGAAACCAATAGAAAGAAATTGACTGTCAGAAGAACCAGAAATAGCAAAGCAAGGAGCGGAAGGGTTGATGAGAGTGTATGGTAAAGAACGTAGGCATTGATGCACAGTCAGTCAGTCATTATGGACCTTGATTTTGTTGAATCGTTGATGGAGATTGTCCAGCGGCGGCATCAAGTTTGGCGTCAGGATTGGCGTTGGTGGGCGTTGAGCAATCATCTAGCGAGGAGGATGATTGCGTTGGAAAGTTGGATACATTGAGCATTACGCTCCGGCGGTTCGAGACTGAGAGCGAATCAAATGAAGTCTCGACCTGCGAGGCATTTAGAGGGAAGTGAGGGTCGATCTCTTCTTCCCAAACACCACCCTGCTCTTCCTCCTCCACTTGCTGCTGCACAACTTCTACTATCCGAGTCCGCTCTGGAAGGGGTGGTGGTGGGGGTGATGCGATCAGGATGGAGCGCAGGGGAGCAGAAGGATCGATGGGGGTCGAAGGTTTTGAGGAAACGGGAGTAGACGACCTAGGGGTTGGTGCGCTTTTGGCCGCAGGAGCAGCACTAGAATTGCAACGACTTCTAACTTCGGGGGATACGGGTTCGGATGGCGGTTTCCCATCCAAAGAACTGTTACTAGAGTTCTCCGAATCGTTCTTCGCACCCTCCTCACCCTCCACTTTCTCCGTCGGCGCAGCGGCCTCCTTCATGTCCTTCTTCGACACCTTCTTCCATAGCTGCTTGCTCGCTTCCTTCATTTTCTTCCCTAGAACCACAAGAGGGTCGTTCGGGTCGTAGCCCCCGGCGTGTTCCCTGCGCTGCCTCTCCTTCTCCATGGCGGCAGCAATCTGCTTCATCCTTGCCTCGGCCAATTCCTCCTCCGTCCACATGGGATTCGTCCCTGCATTATATCTCGGTCCCTGATCCGGGTCTTGATATCCTCGCCGCCTTCTCACCAGCTGTGCCCTCGCCGCCATGCCAAGCGGTGCAGTCGACCGCCTCTTGCGTGGCGCAAGCTCCGGCAACGGAGCGAACTTGACGTTCAAGGAAGGCCGCCGGGTGGTGGGGAGTGACGAGCAGGAAGCCGAAGTCGCACATGACGAGTCCAGTGCGCCTGTTGGCGACGAGCTCTGAGGCGATGAGGTGAGTGATGTGGGCACGGAGCTCGGGATCTCTAGTGTAAGCGCTTTAGAGAACACGATCTCGAGCTGCGCTGGCGTTTCGCCCTCTGCCATCGTTTTCCGATAGGTTCCGTTCAGGGATATGTAGAGGTGGGTAGGGGTGATGAGAGTGTCGTGGCGATGGATAGGTGGTGGGTGGGGGCCTATCCGTCCGTCCTTGGTATTAAAGCCTCTTCAGTGGTCTTGTACCGAGTCTGGGAGATCGTCAGATGAAGCAAGAAGAGTATTCTGATGGGATATATAGGGAGTTGGGCAGTGTACGTGGTATAAAATCTGTTGATCTCCCCGTAGCGCGCGTGTTGATCCCAGTCGAGGGCCGCTGAATCCACCTTCCGTCCCGAAATCCAAAATTCCNAATCCGTCCGAGTCGTAGCAGTAGAAGCAGTGGGCTCTCAAAGCACTGTCTGTGCCGTCTTTCGTCGCGGGTCCTCCTCGAAATTGTCGTAAATCAACCCTTTTGTCCAAGATGAGACAACAAGGGTGTTCGGCGCCTTGCCCAAGGTTCTGAATCGAGCTGCCACGGACGACGTCGGAGATCGTTCGGCGCCGTTTCTAGACTTGGGTATGGCTTGGAGAGGCCAGAGAAAGGCGGCCTCGTCGTCGGAAACGAAGGGGGAGGGAGAGCAGATGAAGGAAAAACGGTAAAAGAGGGCAAGGGGTAACACCGGTCGCAAACTTTGGGATCATTTTCCTCCGGTGCGGTGATGGGGGGACCACGCTTGGCATAATTAGCACATGGGATTATGAATTCGTTCACCTCGGCAAATCAGATAGACCTCGACCTGCCAATCCTTTCGAGCGGTGATAGTTGGCATTCAGCAAAATTATACTCCACAACGTGCTGTAATATCTTATGTACACAGTCTCAAAACCAGCTAAACAGCAAAATTAAACATAGCAGTGCCGAAGGTCAGGAATCGGGTTGCCAACCACTCGTGTCGGAGAGCGCCCAGGCAACGCAGAAATACCACCGTCGGCTTCCAAGAGTTCTTCAGGGGCATCATACATATCAAACCGCTCTTTTTCCTATTTCTGTAACATCTGTCTTTTCCTTTCCATCGCCTCCTTCGCTCACTCGGACGATGGGCCATAGCTGGGGGTGTTCATGGGGGTGGGGGGNCGCAAGAGGGTGGTTGGAGAGGGGCCCACAAACGTCCCCTGCGATAACAAGCAGGACGATGCTGTTAGCAACGCACAAGCTGTCCGCTGGTCACCACCTGGGATGAGGGAGGGGACGCATGGGCCTTCTCATGATGGAGTCAAGCCACGACGACCGACGAATCAGCCGCCTTTCGACGCGAACGGAGAAATTTCGCAAATCCTGTATCAGGCAAAACTTGAAGGTCTTGACAGCGAAGTGATAACCGTCGACTGCTAGAAGACGGTCACACCGGATTGTGTCCCAGCATATTGCGACTTCATATCGTCCATGTCGTTGGCGTCATCCTGACTCTTGTAGTCGTACTGGGAGATGCTGCCCACATCGCTCGTGCCAGTAACCGACGCCGATCCAAACGACGAGCGACGACGGAGGCGATCGCTCTGGGAGAAGGTCAGGTTATGGCTACTGCCGACAACGCTGCTGTTATCCGTGACACTGGGCCCTGCATCTTGGGAAACGATGGAAGAAGCGTAACTGTACGTGCTACGCTTTCCACCATTGCCACGAGACATTCCAGGTCCATAAGGACCAGGAGCGTTGAACATAGGCAGGTTGGAGGAATAGGTCGCCTGGGAGCGAAGAGATTGAGCATCAGACGGGATATAGCCAAGCGAGTCGTGTGCGCGATAGAAGCTGGCATCGAAGCGAGATGGGGTGCCAGAACGACGGCCGTTGTCTAGATCAATCAAATTCTATCAGTTTGTCGAGATCGGAGAAGCATCGATGATCCACTCACGGTCCACAGGCATTCCCGAAGTCGACAGATACTCTCTGGCGCTTGTTTCATGTCTTCGGTATTCCATGGACTTCATCATTGATCGACGTGGCTTGCTGAATTGGATCATGCTAGGCTGCAGGTTACTGAGAGGGCCTTCGACAAGAACGTCCTTTTCCTTGTAATGGGTCAGGAGGTAATGCCACAGGGGATGCTAGATCGAAAGCGGATCATCAGCAATCTAATTAGACATCAACTGCAACCGGTTTCCTCACCTTGCTGAGAACCTTGGGATTGCCCAGAATTACAACGCCGTACTTGGCTCGGGTCAGAGCGACATTGAGACGCCGAGGGTCGTTGAGGAAACCAATGCCTTGATGTTCATTGCTCCGGACACAACTCAAGATGATATAATCCTTCTCCCGTCCTTGGAAGGCATCGACGCTGGCAACTTCGATTTCCTTGTAAAGGTCCTTCTTCAAAGACCCATTGAACTGCATGTAGTTCACAATGTAGGAGCGTTGTCCTTCGTAGGGTGTAATAACACCGATTTGGTTCGGGACAACACCACTCTTGAAGAACTTGGTCACAATCTTCTCAACGTTTGAAGCTTCAGTCCTGTAACTAGTTAGCGCCGCACTTTCAGACCTTCACGAGGGATTAACTCACCTGTTCAAGAAGGATGTGCCACTGCTCGAAATTTCTTCTTGGCCAAGGTTCTGGTAGAAGAACATAGGCGTGTCTGGGGCCGGCCAAGGGAAGTCGACATTCTTCCTCAAGCGCTCAGGAGCGGTAACACCGTTCTGCAGAGTGCCTTCATAGAACATGTTCGAAGGGAACTCGGACAAGCAAGGGTGCATTCGGTACTGGACCTGAAGTCGGATAGGCCTGTTTCCGAGAAGCACCAGGCGCTCGAAGAGCGACTGAGTCAGGCCTGCTCGAGCAGCCTTCTTGTTCATGATGACTGGACCGAGTTGCTGATGGTCGCCTACAAGGACAACCTGCTTGCATCCGAGAACAAGAGGAATCATACATTCTAAAGGACAGAGAAGGTTAGCTTTGTTAAGATATAACGCAATGCTTCCACATACCAGGCTCGGCAGCTTGGGTAGCTTCATCAATGAGTACCGTCCTGAACCTCAGCTTACTCAAGCGAGGATCACCAGCTCCAACACAAGTGCAGCAAATAACATCAGCAGCGCCCAAAATCTCCTTCTCGCACTGCCTAATCAACGTCTTGTATTTCCTCTCATCATTACTGCTCAGCTCTCCCTGCTCGTTCTTTAGCTGAATCAGCTTCTGCAATTCGACGTGTGTGGTACTATTGGCCACTTGTTGGTGCAAGGTCAGGAAGCTGATGCTCGAATCAAGGGCTTCACGAGACTTGGCCGTCAGCCGTACAACCTTGAGGCCCGTGGCATGGATCTTCTCGGTCAGCTGGTCGACGGCGACGTTTGAAGGTGCGCAGACAAGAACTTGACCCGGGTTCATTTTTGCCAAGTGATAGACGATAGAGGCAGATGTGACCGTTTTCCCTGTACCAGGCGGCCCTTGGATAAGACTGAGTGGCTTCTGGAGCACGCTCTTGACGGCATACATCTGGGAGTGGTTGAGTTCTGGAAGCCCGGGTGCGGAGAAGCGCTTGGGCATTTGGGTCCGGAGGGCTTGTGATTCGACTTCATGCCCGAGAAGTTTATGATACTAGTGAAAATTCAGTACCCAGTAGGGCAATCCAATCCGGTGCACTTACAATGTATCCGCTCACACTCTTCTCGTCGATTGCGAAAGTTTTCATCGCCAATTGCATCCGATCGAAGCTAGTCGATTTCCAGACGAAATCCGCCGCGAAGTTGTGATTGCATTCGGAAGGAACGCCTTCCGTTCTTCGTAACTCCAATCCAATCTCATCAGAGACATCTGCGATTGGTTAGCCCTGTACTGCGGAAGAAGGAAAAAAAAATACGTACTGTTGGGAATTTTGATAACGTGGCCGACGCCTTCCCATGGCTTGTGCAACTCTCCCTGGTATCGAAGACGAAGTTCGTCTCCAACGGCCAATCTCACTTCCCCGCTCTCCAGCTTTGGCAAGGAGAACCACGCGACTCGCTTTTGATTCAACCCCAAATCCCATCTGACTGTGATGTCTGTCTGAGTTTGGCTTTCCTTGAGCCGCTTGTCGTAGTCAGCTTCGATTTTGACAAGGGGCCCGAAGATATTTTGGTATTGGTAAGCGTCCTCATATCGAGGCAAGATAGGCTGGGGTTCATCATCAACTCCAGGCTTCTCCAGGTCTTCCAACGTGGCATGAACGTTCTCGCGCCACATATCTTCGAGACGGTTGATGTCCTTGAAAGAGATCTGACGAGAACGAAGTTGTTCTTGTTCAGTGGGAGGCTTGACAAGCCAAGACAAGAAGGAGCGGTCATCAATGAGGGGAGCCCATAACGCAGCATTCCAAGAGATATCCTTTGAAATGGCAGCGCATGGCTGTCTATTGTTAACCGCAGTCAGTCAATTCATCCACTTGCGGGGGAACCGAATTACGTACCTGCAGAGAAGAACGACGACGGTATCGCTCTTGGCCGGAATGAACCCAAGCATGAACACGTTCTTGCTACCACAGTTGTAACATTCTGGTGTGGTTTCTCCCAGAGGACTTTCGGCGTGAAGGATGACTTCCTTGTGTTTGGCACGAACAAGATGATTTACAATATGGGAAGCTGAGGTGTTTCCACGCGAATTGCAGAACCACTTGGAGCAAATGAGGCATTTCACAACGGATGCTGGGTTGTGAATACCGCAGTAACTAGAAAAAATGGTTCAGCAACAGAAGAATCAAAAATTGGCGCCACAAATCATACCTGCAGGCATGGGGCGGTAAATCAACCGCACCCTCATCCTTGAGATCGTCCAGAACAGCATCGAAGTCTTCTTCGAGAACGCCATTCTTCTCGCCGTCCGCCGCATAATGTTGACTGTGCCCATTAGAGCTCGAAGAAGGGTTGTATTCGGAGAGCGAGAGACTCGACATATCGACCGAGACGCCATCCTGGGTATTGGCGGTGTAGACCGACGACGTATCGTCAACAACGCCAATTCCGCCATACGAAGACGCTGAATCGTATTGGAAGTTATCGAAGGAATCCATGGTGAATGGTGGTCGTAAAGAGGAAGGGCAACAGCTTTGAGCTCACCGTTCTCGACGATGACTAAGCCCGGTTCAAGCCATGCTTCGACTTGACTCGGACTTACGCCCACAGCCTTCTGGGCGCTACGAGAACATTGAAAAAATAGCCTTTAGGTAGGTATCTACTTTCTCAGCTGATGAATGGTATGGTGTAGACGTGGTTAATGGCGCACAGGCATCGGGACATATTTTTCATGGTTTCCAATGACGTCTCTGGAGTGGCTACTGCCCCGATACTCATCAACTCCCAGTCTACTCATCATGCTCGAAGAGACCGCTGATGCTGCCCAGTGCCTCGAAGACTTCTTCTGTGTGCACTCTGGACTATACGTGTCGCGGTTCCAACTCGACCCGCCCAATGTTCCCCNACCTAGCAAACGACGCAACCTTACCCCTGCTTGTGGTCCTTCTCTTTCCTGCCGTCTGGACATGGAACAAATTCTTCACAGTACAAGCCACCCTTCTTGATGAACATAGCGGTGTCTACGGCAAGTCACACTTGGACACTGGACAGCGTGTTGTTTGATTATGTCGTTCGGTTTGACGTGGAATAATGGCTGTATTCGGCTCAGAACTACTCGAGATCTTGGACAGAGCTCGTCTAACTGCCAAAAGATGTTAGAAATAACAAAGGAAGATGGCCGATAGGATCGCACTGGTCGCCGAACATCGATCTCAACGAGGCCATGGACAAGGACGCCCTTTCTCGAGGTATGTGGGCAAGTATAACAACAGGTTACTACCTTACAAGGTGGGGAAGATCAAGTACCCCCCGCCGGAGGAACTGATGAAGATCTTGTGCGGGGTGATCGTTCATAAGTAAAAATGCACTATTGCTACGCATCCTCTCGTCTTCGTCTTTAGGCCTGCCAGCACGATAATACACCTGAAACACTGGAAGTTTTGCTAAGGTTATCTATGAAGTCAGATCGATCCCTCGTTTCTGGAATTCGCCAATACTAGCTTATGGTAAGTCTCCGTATGGCCTTTGAAATTTGCCTTGGAAGTGTTCGTCCCCAGATTCATTTGAAATTTTTCCCTTTCGCTTGATGCTATTAGGCCATGACAGCGGCATCGAGTTTCACCCGACTCAGATCCCCACTCAATCGTTCTCCCCAATCACTGCCAAACCAAGCCTTCCGTTAACTGTTAGATATCCATAGTGGTCATGAGTCCATTCGAATTGATAGTACTTTCCTACCGAGTGGGCGCTTTGCGAGACGTCTCATGCAAAACCGCGATACGATGCGGAGCATGTCGACGTCATGCAACTGAGGATACAGAATGCCGAACTGCGTCGACAACTTTTACTTGGACACCCGCACGATATGATGCTTCCGGGTATCCGCCTCCATTCATTCAGCTAAAAAACGATGTATCAGCGTGTGCTAAATTTATGTTTCCTGTGCCAGATTTGAGCATGCAAGGCGTACTCTGCCCGCCTTTCTCAAACACTCATTTTTTGGCAAAGATCTCCTTGCTTGTAAAGATTGTCGTGCGCTCAATAGCCTTACGTCGAGCTTCTGACCGTCAACCAAAATCGGTACGTAGCTATCCGAAATTAAATTGCACCCAGGATCGCCATACACTCATGGCCTGAGACTTTGTTCTTACCGCAGACGAGTCAACCGAAGTCGGAACATTGCGACGCGAAATTACCTTGCGGGCGGGATAAACTTCAGCGTTCCGGGGATGGTCCGCGAGGCTGAAGATGTTGAAGCAGAAGTAAATTCTCCAAGCTGCTGCGAGCCTGGAACCAGCCAACGGAAAGGTCGTCACGTTTGAGCTCAGCGTCGGCGTTCTTCGGTATCATAGGATAGAACAAGGGGTAGCCACGTTTCTGCGACAACATGTGTATTTCATAGTTCTGTCGCAAAGTCGTTTCTAGTGGCAACTCAGGCTGTTCACGCTGCGAAAAGGGTGATCAGGATTGTCGAGACAAATGAGGCTGAGAAGGCCTTTCATAAACACGACAACCCTCGTCGGAGGAGATGTCGTCGTCGCAAGCTCAGCTCGCAGTCGTGAGGTCACACTCCACAGGAAGTTTGGGGTTATACACGAGCTCGCTGCGGTTGGGGTCTCAGCTGATAGGAGCTCACTGCAGGGTCTGCAATCGGGAATCGAAGTAGTGCTGTACGGTCGCTTAACGGCACCCACAACATGAGGCATCGAAGGCTGGGCTAGGTACCTCCAGGCATAAGTCTTGCTGTGAAACGAAGTGAGCTGCGAACACGGGAGATATAGTTAAGAATGCTCAAAGATGTGTGCAACAATCCCATGACTGAACGGTACCCATTCTCCTGACCTCGAAGGGTTGGACGGGAGCGTCTCTGAGACTGTGGGTCGCGACTTTGGATAAAACAGAGTCCCTCCGCCGCACATGGCTACAACGCTAGACTGGGCGCTAATAAGACTTGCTAATCTTCTAAAGCGATTATTATATTTGCCCTGCAGAGTACTAAGAAAACAAAAAGCGTAACATGGTATGTAATCCAGCGGCAATCATATACTGAATAATCGTAAGACATAGCAGTAACAAAAAAAGAGAGAAAACAGAGTATTCGATACATGGCGGAACGTATGTAGTATTGCAGTCGTCGCAAAATCGGGCCCAAGAGGAAAGCGTGCGTAATAGTAATATACATCCAACAACAGAACGAAGAGGCATGCGCGGGAGAGGTAAGACGAGGTGAAGGGGGNAATGGGTCAGGTTCATTAGGGACAGGACACACAAGGGAAAAATCGAAGAAAGAGGGAGAACCTCACTGGAATCCAGGACAACACAACGCGCAAGAATTCTATCGTTGCCTTCTGGAATTGGGATTCCGAATCCGGGGTCTTGTCGGCGTCTCATCTTGGGGCGGTGGCAACAAACTCGCAGAGGCAAGATAAGGACGGCGTGAAGGGCTGGGAGCAGCGGCTGTTCTAGCATGGCGACTGCTTCGTGCTGGCTGGGATGGTGACGAAGCTCGTGTGTAGGGTGGCTCCCAGCGCGGTTCCGTCTGCGACATCGTGTCGGTATCGGAATCCAGGCCTCCAGCGCTTGCCGAGGCTCTACTGTCGTCATCGATGTCGATATCTCCGTCCGGCTCCGCGCGTTTTCCAGTACTTCGTCTAGGGATAACAGAGTCCTCCTGACTTCCAGACATGTCGACAATCTCCAAAGATTCCGTTTCAGATGGTACCAAATCCTGATCCATAGCATCCACATCCGCCTGCTCCTGCTCATCATCTTCCTCGTCCTGTATCTCCATCAACCTCTTGATCTTATACGCCCCTTCATCCTCCTCGTCGTCTTCCTCGAAATCTTCATCATCATATATCCCATTCGGCGGTTCCCCAACCCAATCTTCGTCGTTCTCTAGCCCAAAGTCCCAAACATCCAAAACCGTCGTATCCTGCCTATTACTTGCGGCAACACACCACCTGCCCTCAAACACGACTTGCCACACACCCGTGATACCCGTCAAGAGGTCCCTCACCACCTGCCCATCCCTGATATTCCACATCTTCAGGTTCCCATCCGACCCGCTCAGCACCTTGAATTCGTCATGCTGGAAGCAGGTAATGGCACCCGTATGAGCCGCAAGCGGGAACTGCAACTCGCCACTATCGGGATCCCAAATCCTCAGAGTCGAATCGGCAGCAGCAGAAACGAGGTGAGAAGGTGAGAGTCCAAGAAGACCAACAAGAGACGTGTGTCCGGTCAAAGTATGCCTGCAGTCACCCGTTCGTAGATCCCACACCCGGACTGTCCCATCCATCGACCCAGAACATGCCTGGTTGCGTCCCAAATCCAGAACGACGCTGTAGACTGGGGTGGTAATGAAATCGTTAGTCAATTGGCGGAAGCAGATGCCGATTAAAAAACGTACCTTTTTGACTGTGCCCTTTGAGCACCCATTTTGGTTCTCCGCCAGTGATAATATCCCAAATTCGAACAGTCGAGTCGTAGCTTCCGGAAACAAGTGTTCTTCCCCGTGCAGCCAGTGCACGAACAGCATGTTCGTGGCCTTCAAGGTGTAAACGGTGGTAAGGATTTTCGTCCGTATCCTATAAGTAAAACGTCGGATTAGCTTTATACCAACTAAATGAAAAAAATGAGCGACATACGCATGCTTCAGATGGATCAGCATCGTGATCATCCGGATTATAAGACCTGTATTCCGGCTCGTCAGGACGAGGTAGAGTCCAAACCCTCAACGAGTGATCCCGACTACCCGTAACGATTAGGGGTCGTTTCGGCCACTTCTCCTTCCTAACAACGCCATTCTCATCCTCCACATCAACCCACTCCGGCTTGACAATCGCAAGACACCTAACAGTACTCGTATGCCCACCAAAAATATGCGTGCACTTTCCCGTATTCAGATCCCAAATCCGGACAGTCCGGTCCGTGGAGCCGCTGACAAGTGTATCCTTGCTCGCCGCCAAAGCCCAAACACCTCCTTCATGGCCTTGCAGCTGCAAAAGCTGCTCACCAGTAGACGGCGAATACACCTTGATCGAGTGGTCATCCGAAGCAGAGATGATGCGGCCGTGCGAGAAGATGAGGCATGTGACAACCGAGGACCCATGCGCTGGGAACGAGACGTGCTTGGGTTCAGGATTCTGAACCCAACGGGTTCGCGTCAAGTGCCTCGACTTGAAGAGAATCTTGTAAGGATGGGGCAGAGGCAGAGCCTTTGCGGGTCGGGGATTGAGAGCCAGTTCTCGGCGACGTCTAGCATAGATGGAATTTGCAAATGCATCCTCCGATTCGCCTCCGAACCAGATCTTGGTGTTCTTCAGAAGATCTCGCCAAAGAACAGCATCGGAATCGATTATTGCCCTCCATGCCTTGGAAACGCACGAAGCCCGAGCTAGGGTTGGGTAGGGAAGGTAGCTTAGGATGTGGGAGACAAGTTCAGGAGGGAGGAGGGTGATAAAGTCGCGTGCTAGTGTCGGGGCCAATACGGAATGCAGGGTTCGGAGAACAGAAAGGGGGGNAATGCCGCAGCAATGTCAACAGGAAGTGTGATTGCAACTGGGGTGGCAGATTCGTGAAATGGCTGACGAGGTTGGGAAGGGCGAGAAGGGTAGTCAATGCGAGGTCGGGCTGCAACGGTGCTTGCGGTGATGGTGAGCTCGCTCCGCTGGGTGGGGCTGAGGGCCATATTGTCTCCGGGGGAGGTGAGCCATGCGGCGAGGGCAAAGGCGAAGGGGGTGCTGCTGCATTGACTGTGGATATCTGTGGCAAAGGCGTGGCCCTAGCCTTCTTCCTTGGGGGAGGGATGGACGAGTTTGGCCCGCCAGTGACCTCCACGCCTTCCATCAGGCTGTCCGAATTGAGAGCTCGCTTCCTGCCAAAGCGCTCTACGGCTTCAGCGAGCCCCACCACAGGTACGTCATCTCCCGGCTGCTCCTTCTTCACCATCTGCCATCCCGATCCACCGACATCCTCTTCCTCGAGATCCTCCTCGGTAAGCTCTCCTTCGCGAAAGGTAGCGCGTGCTCCATTTGGGAATTCGAGGGGGNAAGTGCCTCAGGGACTGTGGCAGCTGAGCGTTCAGAAGCGGGTATAGCTTGGGGTCGTCTGGGATTACGGGAGGGGGCAGAGACGGCAAAGGAATAGGCGCGTAAGTGGTGGTAGTGGTGGTGGTCGTGACAACTCTGGAGGCTATCGTCAGCAACGTCCTGCGGCGACACGAATCGACGTACTTTGTGGTGCTTATCGAAGGCTGTAAAACGAGGTATGGGCGCTGCTGGGCACTCATGGTGCTAGTGGTGGTAGGGAAAGAAACGATCTGGCGCAGTGGCCTGGAGTTGGTTCTAGTAAGGGCGATCACACGCGTGTGGAATGGCCAAATTTACGCGGAGCTTTAAATGTCGGACTTTGTCCACCGCCAGTTGTACTCCGATCACTCTCCGATCCTTACTCGTCGGTGCCACACTCCTCTTTATGTTCGATCTGGCTTTGTCCGTACCTTGATTGCCCACAGCGAGGCCCATCGAAGGCGTGGCATTGATATCTCGTTCATCCAGAGAGATCGCCCATTTTTTCCGCCCAATCATCCAGCCAAATGATATCCACCGCTGTGCTCCGCTTTAGCAGCGTCATGACCGACGACAGCGACGACGACCCACTTGATGCTTCGCGGTGGATGCTCTCTGCCTCAGCCATCGATTGGCCTGATTCTGGTTCCTCGTGGAGCATCAGAAAACCCCAGCAAAAGGTCCGACCTAGCCAATCGAGTTGTCCTGCGCAAGCGTTCGCTCTTGCGGCCGAGAACGGAACGTGATCAGATGGACGCTCCAGGTCGAAGTCTGCTGCTTTCCAGAGTGGATGTTCGGCTCAGCGGCCAATGGTTCTTTGCCTCGCTTGGCGGCGCCTGTTCCGTTCAGAAGAGAGAACGAGCTTTGATCTTCGGATTGCTCGTTCTCCAAACATGGATACGGGAAGGCTTGTTAGTCTGTGGCGCCAAATATTTGCCCTCGATCTGTGATAACGGTCATGAGGTTGAATTTTCCAATTTCATCGACTGCGAGTAGGCAGAAGCTCTACGCCGACTAGGAGACTTCGTGGAACCGCGTGTCCGTGTCCAGCGCGACGCATCTTTTTGCTAGAAACTGGGTGACAAACATACCGTTGTTTCTGGCGCCCTGCGAAAGCTTGGGTCTCGCGCAGCGCCCGACTCCTGGTAATCGCTCTGTTCGGTATTTGGTCCTGAAATGATCGTAAAACAACGCCCTCTGAGCATCTCAACAAGTCAAGTCATCTACAAACGCGCTCTCCCGTTTCGGATTGTTGACTCTCGTGGGAGGCTCGAGATCTTGAGAAGGCATGTTTTATGGAAAGTTCTCATTCTCTTCAAAAATTACGAAAATCTTGATATTTTACACAGCTCACAGTTCTAGGCTCCATTATGCAGGACATTCTAAACCTCTGGGTATTCACGTCGCCGTCGACCCTCGGTATGGTTTCCCAATCTCCTGGACCCGAATCTATTTCTTTTTTCCGGATTCATCTCGCTGAGTCTCAACCACACAAGTCTCTTTCCATTTTTTCTTTGTTTCAGATTCCAAGAACCCCGCTTTACTCCTTCCCATACACACGAAAAAAAAAGAACTGCGGCCAAGCCCACTAGAAGTTGGTGTGCCAACCTCTGCGATAGGGTACCAGACGTTCGATTGGATACCCTTGGTGCATGTGGTTACGACAGTGTTTCTTCGCCCCATTGTTTGCATCGCATGTGCTCCCAGCACCGTGGATGTCCTCAAAGAGGGATTGGGACAGTGACGGCTGCTGTCCTTATCGCTTTCAACATGGCAAGGGCATGTACCCTTGAAAATTGCTCGAAGATCCCCCAACACGCGACATGATCTGCAGACGCCAAATACTAGGTGTTCTGTCAAAGCTCTGTCAATCTGAATGTCGCAGTGCTTCTTCGCGTGCCGCACCCCCGTGAGTAAGTAAGCGGGTAAAGGCAGACAGCGAATGACGATGTGGCTTCCTTGGCTTCCTTTTGTGAGGCAGGAAATAAGCTCTCCCCTGTCACAGGTGGAACATAGTGTGTGCTTTTTTCGCGGGTCCCATGCCACTTCACACGGAGTGGCGAAGACAGAAGAGTAGTGGAGCGCGAGGTTGGATTTCGAAAGAGGCAGTGCCCTATCCTATCAAACGGAGTGTTATCTTTGGGTTCGGAATACGCTATCTGGGGGATTGGGCGGAGAGTTTGAAAGTACGTTGTACGTGATATGAATAGATATCTATTGTTACTTTCGACGCAGCCCTCTATACGGATTTGTTGCATTGGTCAAGTCCTTTCATCTCGGTGCACGTTTTGATATTTTTGCGGTTCATTTTCTGTCCCGTGTGGGAGAGGAAAAGTTGAACACTTGCCTTAACAACATTATGTCAAGTAACGGATGAAAGAAAACAGAAAACATACGTTGTTCTTTCGAAATAGGGTGACGTCCTTGACACCGGACGTCTGTGGCCCAACATGCAACGTTGTGTGCTGCTTCGAGATCCGAAATGGATAGAAGGGAGTGTGCGACCCTGCGGTCCCGACGTGCCTTTAGACGACTCTAATAGATGAGGTACTCGATGTTAGATATCCGCCGGTATATTAGTGCCGTTAGGCTCATCACGCAGGTACTTCTTCTCTAGATCTTATCAATGACCAGTTCGTCGAGAAGATTAGCCCTGGTTGTCGATATCGTTATTTCATGATTCAGGTTGTACCGCAGACGACTTAATATAAGGGCTCTATCAAACAAAGTGCCGTCACTCGAGGACCAGAGCAAGACAAAAAANTGAATTAACGGGCGGGCTGTTACAATGAAAGGGGAAGGTCGCCCAAATGGATCGTACATGGAATTTGAACTAGGACCGGTATTAGGGCCGGACTCAGAGTTGGACTTGGCTGTCAATAGCAGGTGCATACTTTGCAGCACGAGCCCCAATTGACGCCGCAAGACTCCCAGATCGATGTGCATCAACATGCTTCACGAAGACTTTGTGGCGGGCGGTTGGTACCCGGAGTGGAGACCCATCGCGAAGGTTCTCCGCGTACCAAAAGGGAAAGTTCGGGCACCAAATGGGACATTGGACAGTTTGGGAGTCATGTCGACTTTGATGTTCGTATGTCACCGGGAGCTGGGGCCTTGTGGGGGGAAAAAGCGTGCTGAGGAGGCGCTGGAATATAGGAGACGGTGTGCAGCGACTTTGGCGCATTTTCGTTTGCATTCCGCGGGGGCTGACAAACGAGGATCAGGCCAAGCAGGTCCCATTAGGCGAGGGGCAGCGTGATGTGACGGAGAGCGTGACTGATGATGTGACCTAAAATATGTTGCGCGGCGGCCCTCCCCAGGTTCCGGCTGCTCAACACCGTGCTCGTCGTCTAAATCGCCTCCGCCGCTGCAGGGACCGTCGCTGGGGACCGCCACCGCCGTCGACCGTCGTCTTTCCAGAGATCCTGCGCCGTGCAGACGGAAGGGGATCAAAGGAGAATCAGAGTCCGAAGAATTCTCGAGAGCGTGTAACTTTACCGGGTTTCAGCCTGCAAGGTTTGGGTGTTTGGACATATCTCGACATTATCAGATTCGCTTACTTTGGAGCTGAAAGTGCAGGACCACGCGTTCCTGATACCGTCGTGCACCTTTTGGACTTATTCCTTAATTGAAGTAAGCATTTCTCTGACAAGCAATCATTATTGGTCCTTCTCCGTCTCGGACCGCTATAAAGGCCCATGTCTCGAGGGTAGCGCTCGTCCGTTGCTGCTGCGATGGCCCTACGAACCGCCATGCCAATGCCGGCGTTTGGCTATCCAGCCCATCGGAATTCCTACCCCTCCCCCTTCTCCTCCATCCCCCAGTACCTCGACCAGCCCGTTCACCTCTCTGATTACCAGTGCTACACCATGTCCCATCAAGACCAGTCTAACATCCACCCCTCCGCGTCCCCCCAGCTCCCCCTCGACCCCGCCCTCAACCTCCAGTACCCCCCCCTACTACTCCGGCTACCCCCAGCAGGCGCAGCARCCKCCCCATCTGCTCCCACAACATCTTTCTCTGCCACCGAACTATCCCTCTCCGTCATCGGGGACCTCGGATACAATTGGCACCCCTCCCACCGAGCATATGTATCCGTCAACGTCAAATGTGAATGGCAAGAGACCGATGTCATCCATCTCGAACAGCTCGAGCAGGAAGAAGATGCGCCAAGACGACGAGTCGGGCGATGCCCAGAGTCCAGCGGCGGAGAAGGACGACAAGCCCAAACCAACCAGGGGATCGAGGTACTCCGTTCGTTTGCTGCCATGTTCGTCTACTGATTTCCGTCTTTCTAGGGCATGCACCGTCTGTAGGCGCCTCAAGATGAAGTGCGTGGGCGGCGAGCAGGGCCCCCCGTGCAAACGTTGCATATCTGGCAACCACGAATGTATCTTTGAAGAGTCCAACCGAGGAAAGCGATCTTCAAAGTAAGCTTGCTCGATGGCTCCATATCTTTCAGCCGTTGATGTCGTCTCGTAGGAAACACGAAGCACTGTCTGCTTCACTTCGAAAAATGGAAAAGACCATGGACATCTTGCTCAAGTCCGTGGGCAATCCTGACATTGTGAGCGGCTTGCTATCTAGAACGCCATCACCGACACCACGGGAGTCGTCTACCCAAGCACTGATTGCTACGTCGCCGACACCTCCCCCACCCCAACCGTACTCCTCCCACTCCAATGCCCCTCCCGGTTCTCCCAAACTTCACTCACTCCCGGATAACTCTTTGAATCCTTTGGGCTTGCTCGCCGAGGCTAGCTTGGCGAACAGACGTTCACAGGCGGCCAAACCGTCGACGACTGCTCCCAGCAAGAACGCGAGGGATGAGCAGCCCAAGGTCGGAGTGGCCAGCGACAACTACTTCAAGCCTGGTAAGCACTCTCCGTGTTCGTCATCGCCATCTACTCATTATCTTCCGTAGGTCCGATGACAATTCTTCCTCTCCGACGCTTGTACATTGAGCGACAGGTTCAGCCCGAGATGTTGAACTTTGTCACGACTGATGAGGTCGTCGCGTTGTTTAACATGTGAGTTATTTTATCAGAAGCCTGTGGGTCCTCAGCACGCTGACACCGGTGCTACAGCTACTTTGAACACATTCACGTTCGTCCAAGTTTTCAACGCCTCCCCGTCTCCGTGTACTGACTCTTCTCATATTACAGATGCACGCCAGCGTGCTCGACCCCAATTTCCACACCCCCTCACTCGTCTGCTCCCGTTCCCCATTTTTATTAACAACAAGTGAGTTTCTGATGGTACCCCATACTTGATCGGCGTCTTGGCCGCATGCTGACTATTCGGTGATTAGTCTGCTCGATCGCAAGCAAGTTTTACACTGCCAAGCCAGAACTTCACCCCAGACTGACTGAACTGGCGAAAAAANTTGGCGTTCAGTGTCCCAGCGAAGGGATATAAATCTGTTGAGATCGTTCAGGCGTATCTTCTCCTTGCCTTGTGGGGATGCGGTGCTGTCGAGCGGTATGAACAAGATAAGACATGGCTTCTGTTGGGGATGGCTATACGGTAGGGATCTTATTCTTTAATTTAAGGGGCGTAAGGATCGTTTTTCAGNCGCTGATTATCATGGCTATACAGGATGGCTACCGATTTGAACTTGCACAGGAAGACTTCTGTGCCTAGTGCTGATACGGCGGAAGGCAAGGCACTGGATATCGAAGTTCATAATCGTGAACGTACCTGGATTCTGTGTTTTTGCCTTGATAGGAGTTTCAGTGCACAGATGGGGAAGCCTAGTTCCATCAAGGAGGAGTATGTGCTTTATTTATCGCGGTTCCAGAACGTTTGTGGGGCTAACGGGTGCCGGTTTTGCTTAGTTATATCATCCGGCATGCGGCTGTTCAGTGGTATCGGTCTCCTGTGTCCATACCCTCCGATGCATCAATGGTGGCTTATTGCGTAGGTGCCGGACCCTTGGTAGATCTCATGACCATGCTGACGGGCTCCCGCACATTTTTCCAGGAGTTGCAACGGATTTTGTCAAGGAGTTTGGAGTTTTTGTATAGCGGAACGGACTCCCTCAGCGGGTTGCAGACCCAGTGCGATTACCTCTTGGTTATCAAAACCTTTGAGGCGCAACTGGACACGTGGTCGCAACAGTGGTTTGATGACCGACTCTTGCCTAGTAAGTCACCGACTCTCCCGACTCTCGAGCAGAGCGAATGAGAAATAGAGCATTGCTAACCAACTATTCCTTTGCTTTGTAGGCGAGAACTCACCGACGGTGGAATACAAGCGGATGATGAGGCGATTCTATTTCAATTATGCGATGTTGGTCCTCAACTCGTTTGGGCTGCAAAATGCGTTGGAGCGGGCTCATATGAATATCCCGCATTTCTTTGCGAGGTGTCATACGACCGCGATGACGTGCGCTACGATTGTGAGGGATACGTTGGGACCTAGTGGGTTCCTTCGGTATTCGCCCGACTCGCACTTTGTGCAGATTTCGTATGCGATCTTGACTTTGCTCAAGGTATGTCGTCGACCTTCGCCTGTATGTGTAATCTTTGCTGACATGTGCGTAGCTCATCCGCCCCGAGTTCCAAGCGTTCTTGGATAATGAGCAGAACACGCTGCAGCTGGTCAAGGATGTGGCGGATATTTTGGACAACGTCGCTGCCAACAATCTCCACACGCCCGCGCTGTACAGCGGTTTCCTACGAGCTCTGATCTCCGCCAAATTGGAATCTAAATCCGCGTCTCTAGACGGCAGCGGTTCTGATACGAAGACGCCTCCTGAAGAGATCAGTGGTATCACGCATTTGGAGATGCAGCCAGCGACCGGGTTCCACCCGCCACCACCGCCTCCGCAACATCACCATCAGCAGCAGCAAAGCCACGCGGGCCAAGTTATGGAAGGCTCGTATAATTTGTTGAGCGAGTTCCAGTTTGATGCAGAGATGGGACCTGTGGCGGATATGTCGACGTTCCCGCCGACGATGGCTCCTCCACCTCCTGATGATGCTAATGCGGGGCTTATGATGGAGAATATCTTGAGCAGCGGGTTCTGGGATAGTATGCTCATTCCAGGTACGTTCTTCCTTCTTTCCTTTACCTTACACGAGTCCCACTAACGCTGTCACTTTCACATGTAGGGTACAACAGCGTTGACGGCTTTAGCGGCGGGTTCGTGTTTGGAACAGGTGGAAGTGGGTTGATTACACCCCGTTTCGGGATTTCCCCTGAGCAGTCTGGTGCGAATACGCCTGGACGACATGGGTTGTATCACCAGCAGGGGAGTCAGTTGACGCAGCATAGTATTAATGCTGCGTTTAACAAGAACCAGACATTAAAGGACGGAGGGATTAAAATTGATGTTTCGTCGTCATAGCGAGCCTGTGGCTTTCGACGACGAATGTGTATTTGTATGTGATACGGTTGTGTTCTTTTTTCCTTTTNATCTGTTGTCTGTTGTAAGCTTTTGCATCCGTCGTTTCATCCATCTATCTACCCTTCTCTTATACGATGTCTTTGAAAGATTAATGTTCTAGTGCTTTGCTCGTGTATACCTATGCGGCTCTACTTTATTTCTCTTTTTTTTTTCTTGTCCTAGTTCCTTACGCTGTAAGTAAGGTAGTCCATCAAGCATATAGAAGCGATGTCTCGCTTGGAGGTTCTCTCGTATGGTCGACGACAGCGAAAATCAGGGACAGCATCCTGCCGCTCGGCGCTCGATCTTCGATCATCTGAACTCAAATTTGGCTTTCCGGGCGCTTGCTGATTAGTTCGTCGCGTAATGCAGCACTAAGCGACTCGAGCACTGGGAAAAGGGAAGATGGTGAGAAGAAGATTTGGAGCGAAGGTGTCAGCGTTGTGTACGGCCATCCATGCCGATGGGCGCAGGCTGCCACGAATTTTTGAGCGCCCGTCAATGTTCTGAAAGTTCCAATCAGAAGTCACGTCACTGAACAGCATATATGTTCGGGTAATAATCGATCTAATCTACAGCTAGTTGACTATCAACCCTCATGTCTCTGCCCACCGACGAACGTTCGAAACCAGAGATTGCAGGCAAAGTACGTATTCTGCTCTTCAATGCCTAATCGNANAGCAACTGATCCGAGGATGAACTGTAGGATGCAGGTGGCTCGGCCGCCTCCGATAGGGCGAAGCTCGAAGAGGTTGCTTGGACTCGTTGGGCGGAGAATTCTGAGCCCAAGCACATCTCGTTCCCGGCGCACGGGTCTTCCGTCGTCACTTGCCTCCTCATTTCGCACGGCCGCATCATCTCTGCCTCGGACGACCACTCGATCAGGGTGTATTCGCTGTCTACTGGTGAGCAGCTTCTACAGCTGCAAGGCCATGAAGGAGGTGTGTGGGCTTTGGCTGCGAGCGGGGATACACTCGTTAGCGGATCCACGGACCGGACTGTCAGGGTTTGGGACTTGAAGACGGGAAAGTGCACGCATATCTTTGGTGGGCATACGAGTACTATCAGGTGCCTTGAGATTGTCAAGCCGGAGTGGATTGATGTGGAGGATGCGAATGGGGCTGTGAAGCAGGAGAAGTGGCCGAAACGAGCGCTCATTGTTTCGGGAAGCCGAGATCACTCGTTGAGGGTTTGGACTCTACCTCGTCCTCACGAGCCTGAATATAGGTCTTATAATCCGGACGGTGGTGAGGAGTCACCTGAAGCTTGCGTACGGCTTGCTTTTGTTTCTTCAGTTGGTACAAAACTAATATGATGTGATCTTTTTTTTTTTGCTTATAGGATACGGACGAAAATCCATATCACCGTTTCCATCTTGAAGGCCATGAACATGCTATTCGTGCACTGGCCGCACGGGGCAGAACGCTCGTTTCGGGAAGCTACGATTCGACCGTTCGAATTTGGGATATTATCACTGGTGGAGAACCAAAATGGGTGCTCAAGGGGCACACCCAAAAAGGCACGCTTTTACTGACTCCATCTTTCGCCCAGCTGGTTGACTTTCATTCTCACAGTGTACAGCGTTGTTCTGGATTTGGGACGCAACCAGGCATATTCTGGGTCGATGGATGGAACAGTCCGGGTGTGGGACTTGCGAACGGGTGACTGCAGGCATACGTTGACCGGACACACGTCTCTTGTCGGTCTACTTGGACTATCACCTTCTCACCTCGTTTCTGCTGCTGCCGATTCGACTCTCAGGATTTGGGATCCCGATAGTGGCGAGTTGCAGCATACGCTTGCGGCGCACACGGGCGCTATTACTTGCTTCCAGCATGACGAATTCAAGGTGCTGAGTGGGTCGAATGGGAATTTGAAGATATGGAATATTCGGGATGGGACGGTGGTCAGGGACCTCTTGACGAGTACCAAGGACGTGTGGCAGGTGGTGTTTGAAGGCCGGTGGTGTGTTGCCGCAAGTGATAAGCAGCATACTACGGTTTTGGATATTTGGGACTTTGGGGTCGACAGTGAGGATTCTGTGAAGGATATGCCGGGCGATGACGAAGATTCCAAGGATCTTGATGAGGAAGAGGATGAAGGGGCGCATAAGATCAAGAGGCTGATCGAGGCGCAGGTGGAACACCGTTAGCTATAAAATATATGTGCTTTGGATTAACAATTTCCCNAGATTTTTTTCTTCCTTCTCTCCCGATTTGTCTACGATCTGGGATCGCCGGCCTCATTTTCCTCCGAGCTATCTCTTGAACCGTTGGCAACGAGGCTTTGGTTGCTGGATCCAGTAGTGAAGGCGGTCGTTCATCTGTCTCAGTGGCCCAGGTGGGTCTTTTCTGCTTTACACACCATCTTTTTTTAAGACTAAGAGTGCACTGGGAAAAAAGCCATGAACTCGCTTCCTGGCTCCGAGTCGAGACCCAACGGGCGCCTGTTTGCTATGCATCAGGATCGGGTCAATTGGCGGCCCGGTGGATCACCTCATAGCACCCGATCAAGGCTGGCCACTCTTGACCGTCAACCACCACGAACCCCATCCAAAACATCACACCATGTCTCTTCGCACAAACGGACGTCCAGAACCGGAGGTTATAGTCAACGTGAGTTTCCGGTTCTCCATTTCGACCAGAAAGCTGCAAATAAACTGATTTCGAAAGCGACCTGTGTTGATTTCCATCCAATGCCGACGATACTCGAATTCTCCTTCTCTGATCCCTTCCCAACGTAAAACTGCGCCAAAAATCATGGGGTGAACGAACGAACGAATGTGATGGGGCCTGTAAATCGAATAGTACGCAGATGGTTTTGCGTACAATAAAGCAAAGCTTGAAGAAGCATTTCGCACCGGCGGCTTCCTTGAGAAGCCTCCAGCGAAAGCCGCCAAAGACCCAGCAATCGCAGGCTTGAAGAAGGAAGATATTGAGCTCATCGTACGTGTCGCGACATAGCCGCGAATTTTTTCGTCTTCCTCTCCCAGTAACAGCCTTGTATAACCTCAACTTCACTTTGTGCTTGACGACAGGTGACTGAATTCGAAATTCCGAAGAGCAAAGCCGAAAAAATATTGCTCGAAAACGGCGGGGATGTAAAAAAGGCGTTGAGCGTTCTCGTATTTAGTGCGCAGAGCTGAGAAACGAGGTCGATCGGCGGGGTACACTTGACTCAATCTTTACAATGTTCTGAAGTAATGGAACGGAAAGTTGACCCTCGATGGGCGGTGCCTCATGCAACTCTCCAAAAATTCTCGTACGTATGATTATCTCTGTGTTCAAAGGTCTGTCCAATGGAAAATACAAGCATCGGAGATTGCTATCGAAGCTTCACGACCCAGTTCAGCTGGATCCTATCTTTCTGAGCCACTCTTTACATCCTTTGCTCCAGGTCTCGACCTCATTAACTGTGGTGTGCCGTCCGAACAAACCAAAGGCGAACCAATCGATCAAGTCCCTGTGTTCGAAGGCTGTAGTTGGGACATCCCTCAACTTGTACCGACACCAGAGTGCAGTGAGGATTTCCAGTCGGTAAGGGGTGTTCCTGAGGATTGGTCTTGTCACGAGAGCTGACGCAACAAGTAGCATAACAATGTCGATGGGCTCATGGAGGAAACGTCCTGGGATTAAAAGGACGTCAAGACGGTCCATGATGTGATGGCGAGTCACATACCATCTGAGATCAATCGAGCTAGCAATTCAACTTGACCCACAAAAACAAAGCTTTTTAATTCCGTTGACATGGCCGAGGTGAGGATACTCATGCTGATCTTTCGCCGCACTAAAGAATAGATAATGTTAGGTCCATTCACAACGATTACCCGAAAGAAGACAAACTCTCGATATCGGTTGAGAGTATAGAGAGCAACTCCACCACTGAAGACCTGAGGTGTTCATCTTTGAGTAGACCGATGAATTGTTTTCCATGGCGCATGATTTCCTCCCGGAAACCCATGTTGGCGTTAACTTGTAGAACGTGACTGTCGCCACTGCCATCTTCGGGGCCTATGAATATCTAACATCCTGATATACAACCAAATCCACATACCGGTCGGTGGTGTTGCAAGGGAAGCAAGCAATTGTACTGCAGTTTTCCGAATAGGATCCTTGTCGTCTAGGGCAACAGCGATGATTTCGTGAATGGCTGGCTCAATTAATCGAGGCCATGTACGAGCTGTGCGTCGCTCTGATCAATGGATGGGTAACTCGATATAAGCAGGGAGACATACCGTGTTTTGCGTGCAATCGGGACAATAAATCGATCGAGGCCGTGCGAGCTACCCATGAACTAGAGGTGTTTCTGAGAATTGGTGTCAATGCACGAGCGATGGAAGCCGCGGTCTTATCCGTAATGGTAACTACATCACAGGAATCATTGAAAGCAAGGGCGAAGTGAGGACACGGGCTTACGCTTATCGACAAGTTCCAGCACTGCTTCTTTGCCCCCAAGAGTGAGAGAAATTATTGTTATCAAGTGTGGAATTTCGGTCAAAATATCTCGATTGAGCTTGACTGTTCTCATGCGCTGTCAGTCGTACACAAGATCCAGATAGAGAAGTTTCTATAGCTCACTCTCTTCTGCAAAGGATCCAAGGTTTGTGAAAAGTATTTTCTTGATGTCTTTTCGAAGATCTTCGTGTTGACTGTCGCCATCAGTCAGACCAATCCTCAATAGTAGTGGGACCGATGGTGATATGATATCGTGAAATCGATCTGTGTAACGACAACGATCAGGCCACAAAAAACATTGGAGTGCCTCTGATAATCATACCCCCTGCAGCGGTTCTCGTCAGAGAATCTACAGCCTGAGCCGCATTCACGCGTATATCGACGCGTTCTTGAGTTTGGATCGAATGCTTTATGACTTCTGAAAGTGACGATTGTATCAAGTTTCGAAATCGGTCTTTCGATGTGGCAGGTGTGAATATTAGCATCCTTTACGTCGAGTGGATTGTGCTCACCGCATTTCGAGAAAGCCGTTTTCAATGTACCAATTGCGATTGTTCTTATCTGAGTATCTTTGTCCTTGATTGATATGTCCGCGAGCAGGGATATAATTTGGAGGTCTCCTTTTCGAGGCAATCGTTAGAAATCCGATATCTTTTTCGCGATTGAGCGACATACTTTCCTTGGCTAGGAGGCTATCATAATTTTCTTGATTTTTCTCCCCTACGGGCCATTCGAGACACTGTTCGTAAATTGTAGGGCAAACGACATGAGCTCACCATTAGGCATACACCCGATCAAACGGCCGAATAGCTCAGTTGCCTGGGCGCGAGCCTCTGTCGTTGCGTTCTTCTCCAGGTCTAGGGAAAATTCGAGAGCTTTGGGAAGAATATTGTTGAGCGACTCTGGAAGCTTCAAATTGACTGAAAAGGAATGTCAGGAATCTGGATATCCCAGGCAAACTCACCGACCCACCGGTTTTAAACAAAATGTCGAGCGACGGGAAGCCAACACCCGACCAGTCCTCCTTGATTGTCTGCTCGATCAGTTTATTCAACGTTTGGAATTCTGCTAATCAGTGCAAGCACTTATCAACACCGGTAACCAAATGAATGAAGGAGAAAGACGACTCACAGTATCGACCGAGCAAAACAATGATTTCAACCCAGAGGTGATGTCGCTCGGTGGACCTTTGCCGCCCTTGGGTCAAGCGTATGGTTAAGACGTTCAATTAATCCAGGGGCTGGTACTAACCTTCTGGCGTGGACTCTCTTGCTGTGAGAGTGGTGTATATTGATATAGCACGTTCGGCGAGCTCTGGATTCCTCAGTGATGAATCCAGTATTTTCCCGAGTTCGGTTGCCATCCGCGCGCGCAGTTTGGCTAATCGAGACGTCAATTTCTGTTGAAGCACTGCGGTACGAACATAAGGCACACTTTTGAGAATCTTTTGGAGGGTTGCTACAGCCTCAGTTCTAACGCCATCATCCTTCTCCTTGACCGTTGCATTGATAAGTTTCTGCACTCGGGGAAAATCCACTATACACAAGATGAAGGTATGAGTATCGGGAGAGCTTGAGCGGTACCACCTAGTAACCCTACCATCGTTTATCTGTGAACTTGCTAGCCTTCCCCATGCCAAGCGCACTTTCCTCTCGGTGTCCTCAATGCCAGATTCACTGTGCTGATCGATTGTGGGTACAATAGAATCGTGATACTCTTCCGCTGAAATCAATTGTTGATAAGTGGGAGAAAGACAATTAGCGCCAGTGCATTGCGTACCATGCGCTTCAAGTAGATTCGACAGAGCATTTATCGCCTCAGACTGAACATCGGCGTCCAGGTCTGATAACGCCATATCCTTAAGCCCTTCCAAAATATTTTCGGGAAGTTGCCCTGGTCAAGGGATGCCAAGAATAGCTTTTGTGTGAGCATCAGTACTAGACACCCGATGATCAGTGACGTACATTCCTTTGAAAATCCAAGGCTGGCTAGAAGCTTGACAGAGAATTGGCGAACCCTCCAGTCATCATTGCTCAGGAAAGAGTTGCAGTTGCTGATGAGATCGTCCTTCATGAGCTCTCGGAATTCAGCTGACGTCAAAACATCAATTTTTGGTTCAAGTGTGTCATGAGTGACTTGCCTTGGTGCATGAGTGGAAGCAGCGACTCGAGACAGACTGATCGAACGTCGTCGTCATTGTCATATATGGCTATCTGAACGATGATACCTGGCGCATCTCGAAATTTGCGCGGGGCTGTTGAAAATATTGGTATCAAGGTTTCTCGATCCGGAAGAACAACGGAATCGAACTGACCATAACCCGCCAGCGCGGCGACAATCTCTATCCAAACAATACACCTATCCCCCTTTATCTTATACAACAGTCGACGCAGAGGTTTAGATAGCTTTGATTCGCACAGATACTCCAACTCGTCCTGGCCAATATCTGAGCCAGCGCTTGCCGTTGTTTCGATCCAACTCCTGATATCTCCTGAGGGCTTGCCGAGAGCACGATCGACAATTTTTNGTTAGACTCGCTTCAAACAGACATATAGCGTGATCAGAATATCGTCCTCAGGCAGAGCAAGTGTCTTACGTTGTGCTGCGAGTGACACCAGCAAGTTCACCCATTTTTCGACGCGTAACCAGTCACTAATCGGACCATCCGATAGTACTCTCAAATCGTCCGGTATGGCGTTTTCTAGAGCTGCCGGGTACTCCGGATCTAGATGTTWAAAAAAAAAAAGATCAGTAGGGGCCTGGAATTGGAGGGTGTACAGCGACACACCGCCGGCCCAGAACTCCTCGTTGCCCAAAACAGACAGCAGAGAGTTTTCAGTATCCTGACTGACTTCATCTTCGTAGATGTTGGCTTCATTCCAAAGCTCAAGCATGATAGGAATTGCTTCAGGGAAGTGAACTAGGGAAATTGAATAAGTCCGTCAAAGGGAGTGGGATGCAGCAAGAAGTTACCATGTTTTGCCATGTCACCGAGAAGCGGGATCCAGGAGGCACACTTTCGTGGATTATCCCACCTATGAGTCACTATGGATTCTCTGGATGATAGAATGACGGTCTTCAAGTTGATGCCGTCAACAGATTCAGCTGAAAGGTCCGGTCAGAGATGCTCGTATGCTAAAATATGCCTGGTATTACTTACGGGTCAGATTGCTACAATAGTGCTTACAGATGCTTGAAAGGAGCCAGATAGATGATATACAGACGTCATCGTTATCTAGCACAGCCATTCCAACCAATTTCTCGAGCAAACGTCTGTCAATGACCACTGTCGACTGTGATCAGCCTGGCTTGTGCACGGAGTTATGTTCGGAATGCCTACATCGTTTCACGAACATTTCTGACACGAGAATGAAATTTTGATGAGCCCACCAAAGGTTTGGCTTGGTTAGTAATGGGGCATCCTTCAACCAGAGCAACGGATCGATTTTCGAAGTTGAATTGACGAAGTAGTCTGTGTACATATAAGTTTCGGACGAACACAAGATCAAGATTGACTTTGGCTCACCAATTTGGTCAAGTTTCTTGAGAAACTGCTGGGAAACATGGCGAGTAGTTGAGTCCTCATCGTAAATCGCCAATTTAATAATGTCCTTTAGTAGAGTTTCAACGACGTCCTTGCAAAAATCTGCCAATGTGGCCCAAGGAAACAAGAAAGGTGGCCGCTCAAGTGGTACGTCGTCTAACTCTGAATGACCACGCTTCAGGATCTCGATCCCAGCCCTAAGTTGACCCAGTACTTCGTGGCACCTGGTCTCGTATAGGCTGGTTCTGAGGTATTCCGTTACAGCCTTCTTTATATCCGCTTGAAATTCGACTAACAGAGTGCTTTGTGAGATCACGAATTGTCGAAGAGATGACCGCATGAGATTTACCTTGAGTCCAAAGATCATGCACCATACACAAGGCGAGCTGGGAAACTTCATTCTGGTTTGGGCTCAACGCCACATCAACCGCACTGAACATGACTTGGTGGATGCAATTGTACAGCGGAGAATCAGGCACTAATAGAAACCTGTTAGAACAACCGCACTAGGTACATTGTTCAGAGGGCACGTACTTCCATAAAGCGTTCTCAGAAAATCAAGGGCACTCATCGGGGGATGCGATTCGGGTTTCACCAAGGCAGATTCAATGCTCACGACCAGAATAGAGGCTATCTGGGCCCGGAGGTCTTCTAAAGAGGCATTCTGGTCAACTGGTACTACGGTCTAACATGCGATCTTACCACCAGTCCTTGCGAGGTTTTCTAATATTTGGATTCCGAGTTCCCGTACGCCATATTGATTTTCAGAGACTATGAGCGTAGCGATGGTTTCGACCATGCTGAGGTGGCCCGACTCCTTCAAGAGAGGGGTGTCAGCTTCCCTTAAAGTCGGGATTTGCTGGGAGTCAGCTCGAGCCAGACTTCCATTCTGGTCGAAGTTTTGTTGAAGTGTTTGAATGGTGTCAAACAGTTCCCCTGTATACCATACTTTTTCGTTACAATTCGTTCACATCAGATTAGATAGGCGGATCTCACCACCTGGAACGGGGACGTGCTCGAGCATCTTGACGGCGTGAAGAGGGAGAGGACGGTGTTCAAAGGCGAGGGCAGAAAGTAGGCTTCGCAATACGTCAAGCGTCTGCAGGGTGTCGGTGGAGCGCAAGTCTGCGACAGTCACCGACAACGAAGGGACGTGAAGGTAGAGACTTAGCGCATCGATCGCCATATCCCCCCACGCCGACGCTGTGATAACTAGATAAATTACAATGCCATAAACAACCTTAAATGATGTGCGTACCGGTAGTTTCGTAAAGCTTCTCCAAATATGTTGAAACCAGCTTGCCAATGTCGTCACGCTTCTTCTCCGTATTCGTGAAACCTACCCATTCGCTGACATGACCAGTGTCAATCGCAGTGTGCGCAGCTACAGACAGTATTAGAAGTCGGCGCAGGAAAGTGAGAACATTGGATGACTTACCCCTCGCCAAGCACAGACCCAGGATCATGGAACTGACCATTTTCATGTACTTTTGACCATGTAGGACTCCACGGCTCGCAGCAACCGTGAAGTGGATTCGGTGATTTGAAGAAATGTCTTGCCATGCCATATGCCAGGGTTGGTCTGCCAGCTCATTTGCGTCGAAGTCTCCGAAATCTACATCGGGCTTCGAGTCGACGTGAGACCAGTCCAGCAATGGCAGCAAGTGCAACACCTGGGTTCGAAGGCTGAAGAGCAGAGGTCTGAAACCTTCAGGAAGACTGTTCCATCGATGGAGCGGGTTTCCTGGCTCGCTGAGAGATTTACGAAGCTGAACTGCAAGTGCGTTCCGTTGCGTGACGTCGGGGATGTGCCAGGTATTGCCGTTCCTGGAAGACATGCTTTCCTCGATGCATTTGACGGATCGGAGCAGAGCAAGCAAGCAATTTCCGAGAATGGCAGGGTGCTGCACTGCGCCGTCGTGAGTCAGGTCGGTAGCACACTGGAAAAAATGCGATAGAAGTATTCGGGGAGTGTCGGTCTGGCAAAGATGGCTGACCCAGTCTTCCTTGAAGGAGGGCAGCGCGATTTCTGCAATGGCAGCGTTGACATGTGAAGCCTTTGGAGACTTGATGGACTTCTTGTACAATATTTCCGCGAGGCCTTGATTAATCTGCATCTCTTGAGGCACAGAGGTAGGTTTGGACGGTTTCCAGCGACGCAGCGCCACCCACATTCTCTTGAGCCACCGAAGGAAGTCGGATAGGGGTGTGTTAAAAGGTGACGTTGGCGACATCAACGGTAAAACGGTCATCAGAAGATAGATAATTCCTCCTGCAGCACAGAAAGCAAGAAGGACGATACTGAGAGTAGGACTATCGCCGTATCCCCGAATGACCAAACCGACCAGGAAGAGGAACGTCGCAACTTGAAGGAGCAATGGCACTATTGTGATAACTTCTTTAAGGTACCACTGATCCGCTTGTTTGTCGAGCTGGTATCGATTATACGCGTCTTCAGCTTCTCGTCGCTTGGTGACCGAAACGTAGTTCGCAAGCCAAGCCTTGGCCAAAACCCCTGTTATAGCGCTGAATAGGGTGATATAAAGGCTGAGAATCCACAAGCCATTAACCCATTCAGTTGCCGTTGAGACACCGGGTGTCTGGCCAATCGAGCCACTCAACAGTGTCTGCCGAATGTCGCTGAGGAGATTCTGCTCAGAGTCAACTTGGAGGTCCTTCCTTGCATCGAGAACGAAGGAAGACACGATTCCACCGAATAAACCGGCCTGTACAGAGTTAAGAGACTTCCTACTCTAAGTGCTAAGGGCTTACAAAGATTAGAAGCGAATCCAATCCACTCTTCCACTGTTCTGCTTTTTCGTTTGCTTCCCGTTCAGCGTCTTCCAAATACAGGTACCAAACGTGGGCATCCTTTCTGAAGGCAAGCTCCTCGCTCGTATTTGAATCTCGGGGACCTTGCTCTGCGTTACTCTCGTCATTGGCATACTGCACGGCTCGATTAGTTCAACGTGAGGAAGGCGAAACCAACGAACCCACCGCTGTTTTGCTTGTGTCAGGTTCCATGGCCGAGAGGCTTGATGGGGGTGTAAGAGGGCGCTGAGAGGTCTTCAAATTAGTTGGGTGTGATAAGGATAAGAATAGACCGAGATAGGCGCCTATCCCAATGTTGTTCGGCTGTGTACGAGACTATAAGTACATATGCAGGAAAGTCGACTGCGCAGTATCGGCATGGTCAGATGGCCATGGAATGATGCGCTGTGCGGTGGGGAGGAAAAGTACCGTTCCTCCTGAATCCATGCGCTGCAATAGAATTAAACTCAAGATTATTTCATCGAGCAAAGCGTTGAGGTACGACTCACATTCACCACCCTATGGAGGATGACCTCGTGTAGGGCTTCACTAGCAAACCGCTCGATATTGGTCAACGCTGACCTTGAACTAAGTGCCCTGTGTGACCTGTCGGCTCAGCTCTCTGTATCGACTGAACAGCGATAAGGTAATGAGAACTGCGGCTGTAATCCGGCTCACAACCCGTAGTGGAGACATGGGCCGAAGTGCTGCGAACTTGACAGCTTGATCGGCGAGTTGAGAATGGATGGTCCAAATGTGTATCTCATTGCTGTCACACTGCGTTAGTTAAATTGAAATTCAACGCCCAGGCTCCGAATCAAGAAAAAACCCGTTCCAAACGTTGAAGTAAGGCGCGAAGTTCCCGGGGAGTCAACACTGCCGACGTTGATGTTATTTGTGAGGGTATGAGGGAAATCTGCACTTTCCCATTCTCGTCGACTGAGAAATCCGAGAAAAACTCAGAGATACAACGCAGGTACCGGCCCAGAGCTTTAAGCCCGAGAAGTATCCCATGACCTCCTTATATCGTGAATCAATTTGTTTCCTAGAGAACTCAGACTTCACTGCTTCCAAGATCGCCCTCAGATTCCAAATTGATTATCGAGATAAAGAGAATTCTCTCCACAGCTCACACGCCAATTGCAAAGCTGAGAAACACATTCGGGAATGTAGCGATATCTAGCTCCTAACGCCATAGGTCTATGCCCAACGTTAATTCGCAACGATGTGTCTTCAAGCTGTTTGAACCGACTTTTTCGAGGCCGTTGGGTGGCTCATCCCAGCTTTCTTTCATTGAGGCTCGAGTGAGGCGCACATCGACAGAGGTGTTAAAGTGAACTTGCTGAAGATAAGACTCGGGGGAGGCCTCATCCAGGGCCCATGACGCGATTTGTCGACGAGAGGATGGTCTTCTGGCCGTGGTTTTCATGCATCATGTTCCGATACCAGCTTCAATGAAGGAATTCGGCGTCCCTGGCAATATAGTCAGTAATCTCGGCTCAATCTGTGCTATTAAATCTCGATGAATGAGAAAAAGAAGGGCGGACACGACACGACCGTCCTGCGACCATCAGCTTGAAGTAGCCGTGAGGCTGTATTTGTCAGCTGTACGCTCTCGCTATCGGCAGTGGCTGGCGCTGGATAGTCCTAATCTCTACGCTTGCGCTTCACAAATGCCAACAACAGCAGAGGCTTCTGCTTCCACGATCAAAGCAGCGCCAAGCGAAGAAAATGACTCAAGCCCAGGACGGACACCCTTTTCAATTCTGGCTCTCTCGCAATCTACAGTCAGAGCCCTAGAAGAAATGGGTTTCTCGATGACAAACTCAAGAGAAATCTGTTCCTTTCTTGCTTCCGGGGAAAAATATTGGGTGCTGCACAGACGGGTTTAGGAAAGACTTTGGCGTTCTTGATACTTGCTCTCCAGGCTAAAGCTCAGGCCAGCGAACGGTACGTCTGCGTCTATTAATCGATCTAAATTTATACTGAAAAGGGCGTTACAGGCACTAGTACCATCAGTATCACACCTACCCGCGAGTTCGTACTACAAATCTTCGACTTGGCCTCACGCCATTCTCAGACCTTCGGTGTTGCGATCGAGGGAGCGAACTCAATGGCCGAGCAGGATAAGCTGGCCAAGGGTGTGAATTTACTTCTTGCGGCGCCCCGACGGCTTTTGGACTATCCTCAGGTGCATTTGCTCGAGCTGTTGAAAGGTCTTGCATTGCAACTACACTGCGGCTACCTTTAGAACGCCAAGGGGGTTTGTGTAGCGGAATCTCAAGGCGAATGCAGACAAACGCTGACCCAACATACACGTCTCTTGCTGGTCTAACTGGATTATCGGCCTCGCATCTTGTTTTTGCCGCCGCCGATGCGGTTCTGAAAGTTTGGAATTCCGGAACTGGCGAGGCACACTCAGCTACTCATACGGATGATCATATGTCAAGGATGGAGCCGTAGTGAGGAACCACTGAGTCGTGCCACGGGTGTGGGGCAAGTCGTGTTGGGAAGGTGGCGTGCTGCGAGCACCGAAACACATAATCCGGCAATTTGGGACGTTTGGAACCTTGGGGCGGACAGTGAGGATTTCCTCAAGGATACGCCGAGCGATGATGGAAACTCCAAAGATCCTGACGAGGAAGAGGGTGAAGTGGTGTGTGAAGACCGTTGATTGGGGCGCAGGTTTTCGCAGACTGTCATGCGGATCGAAGTTGGCAGTAAAATATCTGTTCTTTGACTTGTATTTCCTTCTCTCCCTCCACTGGCACTGTGTGGTATACTGGATTGAGTTGTGAAAACGGTTATTCCTACGTCGCAGCAGCGCAGGTAGGTCTCCTCTGATTTATACAGCTTCGTCCCAGTTACGTCTTCCTGCAACAAGTGTGATTCCGAGTCGAGACGGAACGCGCCTGTTTGCTATCATTTCATCTGGATTGGGTCAACTGGTAGACTCATAGCACCGATCAAGCTTGAATTCTCCTTCGACCGGTAACCGAACTGTCTCAGACATTAGGCCTTTAGGCTTCATATCAAAGACAGATCGGTCACCGCTCTACCTTCTTCGATCTTTTCGCAACATAAGCAAACATGAGAAGAACGAACGAATCGTTGACAACCTGATAAGATATAAATCGAATACTACACAGATGACTTTGCGTACAATAAAGCCGAAGCTGAGGTTTTTTGCACCAGCGGTTTCCTTGAGAAGCCCAGCGAAAGTTGCTAAAGACCCAGAAATTTCAAGCTTGAAGGAGGATATTGACCTCATCGCACGTACCATGATATCGTCAACTGAATTCTATCGTTCTGTTCTCTCTCTGTCTCTCTCACTGGCAGGAACCTCACTCCGCACTCGACAATTTCGGCGTCGTTTTCGGGATAAACTCTGTTGCAGCTTCTCCCGAATGGATTCTCTCTCGTACGCGCGGTCATTTGCATCCAGGTTTTGTCCAATGATATGCTTGGCCTAGGAATACAAAAGTGTGGATATATACTACTGATGTTCAAGTTTCAAACACCGGTCAAATCTCGGGTATGCCGCCTAGTGCTCTTCAGGGTGCTTGGGATCCTCCATCTCCGAGCCACTTTTCACTCCCCTCCTTCCAGGTTATGACCTCGCTAACCGTGGTGTGCCGTCCGAACAAGCCAAAGGTGAACCAGTCGACCAATTCCTGCGGGAAAGCTGGCCCTGGGACACCCTTGTAGCGACACCAGAGTGCTGTGAGGACTCCGAAACGATGGGCAGCGAGGTGTGGTTTTGTCACAAGGGCTGGTGCAACAAGTAGCATAACCGTATCGGTGGGCTCGTCACGGAAGCGCCCTAAAGCATATGTTAGCGACGTCAAGACAGTCCATGATATGTACTTGATGGCGAACCTACCATCAGAGATTAAGCGAGCTAGCAATTCAACTTGACCCACGGAACCTTCGCTTTGCTGCCCCAAGGCAGAGGCAAGGATGCTTATGGAGATTTTTTGCCGAACTGAACAGTAAGTCAGTTCCATTGATTGGGAATTCTTGGAAGACATACTCCGATTATCGACTGATGCTACCGAGAGCAAATCGACGACAGTAGATCTGAGGCGCTCATCTTGAAGTAGAGCGACGAATTTCTTTGCATGGTGCGTGACTTCCCAGTGTGAACCCATAACTGTGCTGACGGAGTCGCCTCCGGTGCCATCTTTGCGCTAGATTGAATACCTCCAGTGTCGCGAAATAAGATCTGATTCACATACTCGGTAAGAGCGATGCAAGCAAGTGGATCGCCGTTCTTCGCAGTACGAGACTACGGTCTTGGTCGTCCAAAGCCAAAGCAATTATTTCAGGAATGGCTTGCTCAATTAACTGACGAGATGCCTTTCCTGGACACCACAGTCGACGGATTAAAAGAACAACATCAGGAAGAAACTTACCATGCTCTTCGTGTAATTTAGACAGCAGCTCAATTGAAGTTGCACGCGCTATCCATGAGTTTGAAGAGCTTCTGAGTATTGGAGTCAATGTGTGAGCCATCGAAGTTGCTGTCTCGTTCGATATCGCAACTATATTGTGTCGGATGGGATCATTGGTTTTCGGCCAAGACTTGGAAAAAATGCCCACGTTTATCGGCGAGTTCTAGGATTGTTTCTTTACCTCCAACCGAAACCGACGGTATAAGAGGAGGAATGGCAGCGAAAATATCTCGATTGAGCTTTGCTGTTCTCAGTGATGTTTGAGACGAAAGACGCAGATGAGATGGTACCACGCACGAATTCGTGATCCAGAAGCTGCAAGGTTGTTGAAAAATATCCGCCTTATGGAACACTGAAGTTTCTCGTTCTTTCCGCCGGTCAACGCCAATTTCAGCAGGTGGGGGATTGACGGCGCAATGATGTCGTGACATTGATCTATTCCGGGATGTCAGTGTAGAGCCAACGCATTCAGAGTATACGAGAGGAGGGATGGTACCTTTGGTGTCACCAGTCAAATAATCGATGACTTGAACCGCATTCACTTGAACGTTGGAGGGCTCCTGGGTTTGTAGTGATCTTTCGATCAACTCCGAGAGCGAGTCCCTGACTAAATCTTGGAATCTGACTTTCAAACACAACCGGTGATAGATTGTTAATGGAGGGTACATATTAGCATCGAACTGCAATTTGGTACGTACCACATTTCAGGTAGGTGAATTTGAGTAACTGAAAGATGGTCTTCCTTAGGTGACTATCTTCATCACCAATTGACAATTTTGCTAGAAGCGAAATGATCTGAGCATCGTCTATTGGAGGTCAGATTCGTTTAGTGTTGGGATCTGCTTGTCGCTTATTGTCTCATGCGTACTATCTTTCCCGAGGAGATAATCGTAACTGGTTTGCTGAGGCCCTGAACTGCGCTTCAGAATATGGAATTCAGAGAAGATCGTATGGCTGACCAGGAGCGCAACCGACTAAACGACCGAATAGATCAATCACTGTTGAGCGGGTGCTTTTCTTTGCGTCGTCTCTCAACAAAAAGCAGAGAGCGTCGGATAGGATGTCTTCGAACGACTCGGAAAGATTGACTAAACGGAGCTTGAACTTAGTGCATTGCAAAGTATACAGCAAAGGCGTACCACTCTGGAATAAGCCGCCCATGTGTAGTGGGAAGCCAGTAGTGCACACAGCGATCCCCGAAATCCCTTGTTCAATTACCTCATGCAAGGATCCGAATCCCCCTTCAACACGGGAGCGCACGTCAGAATCAGTGGTAGAGTATTCCAAGAAAATTCTTACTATATTGCCTGAGTAGCGTGATGATTTGAATCCAGAGTTGATGTCGCTCACTGGATTCTGTGTATTTGAACGATGGTCAGTGTTATGATAAATCAACGAAGATCAGTACCAACCTTTCGAAAGGGGCAGCGGAGTTGTGAGAATGGTCAGAAGCTGCTTAGCCCTAATCGCGAAATTTAAATCCCTGAGTGACGAGGCCAACGATTTGCCAAGTTTCTTGGCCATTAATCCCCGCGATCTATCTAGTAGAGTTTTCAGTTTCCGAACTGATATAAACCGAAATGAGCGAAGCGCACTGTTTTTGAGAGCTTGCTGGAGAGCCCCTATAGCCTTCTCCCTCGCATCCGAACTCTTCTCCTTGATTGCGGCATCAATGATTTTTTGTGCAGCCGGGAAATGTACTGCACGAAAAGTGAAGTAAGGAATCATCTTCCAATTGCGACAATGGTCCTTACCTTCATGAGAGCTCGCAAGGGTTACCCACGCAGAACGAATGTTGCTCTCTTCACTCTTGACCCCTGATTCAAGATGCTCTTCGATGAACATATCAATCGCTTCGCGATGCTTTCCTGTTGTATAGGTAAGTGATTAGGCGAGGAGAACGAGGTACAGTTTGATAGACTTGGATACCTTCGACTTCACGCAATATTGACAGGATGTGTATCGCTTCAGACTGAACGTCGTGGTCGCCATCTGAAAACGTTATTTCCTTCAGTCTTTCCAAAATATCGTCAGGAAGTTGACCTAGTAGCATGTTGTCAGATATGTCTGTTGGCGCGAAGAGCGGGAGAAACCCGATAACCAATGGCGTACACTTGGGACGCCCGAGATTTCTTAACACCTTAACTACGCCCAAGCGAACACTCCAGCTCTGGACGCTAAGAAGAGCGATGGCACTGCTAACGATGTCGTCCTTGATACGATTCCTCGTTTCGGCTGACAAGAGTTAAACCGACTTCCAACATATGACAGTATGCTTACATAACAATGACGAGTCACTTCGCAGGATCGCCTCAAAACACGCTGATTGGACTTCTTCATCTATGTCGTGGATCGCTATCTGAGAGATGATAATTGCTGCGCTCTGAAAGTCGAGTGGCACTGCAAAGGTTGGTGTCAACATTCTGTCCTTGTGCGACGGTGAAAAATAATATTCTCCAAGAATCGTCACAAGTTCGACCCAGGCGATACGACCATCCTGATCGATCCGGGATAGCAGTCGACGCAGATGTGCCGGTACTTCGGATTTACGTAGATATTCCGCATCCTCTCTGGCATCATCGCTGCCTGATTTTGCCTCAATGTCCTCCTTAATCTGGTTTGCGACCATTCCAAGGACATTGTCGGCAATTACTTTGAGGTTTGCTAGGAACAAGAATGATGAGTAACATTCGTGTGGTATCGAAAGCCAATCTTACGATGCTCTGCGAGTGATATCAGTAATTTCACCCATTTTGTGACCAATGGCCAGTCACTAGGTGAGTCATCGCCGGGGTACATTGCCACGGTAAAGTTTTCTGATATGACCTCCTTTAGACAATGTTGATATTCTCGTTCTGGGAATTGGGTGTGAAACCAACGACAAGCCGATTCACTTTGGAGTGAGTACTCACTGCCGGATATCCCCTCTGAAACCAGTTCAGAGATCAGCAACGTCTCAACCCTGGCGCTCTCTTGGCTTCCGTAGGTATCCACCCCTATCCACAGATCAAGGAACATGATTGAAATTGCTTCCGGGAACAAAACTGAAGAAAATCAATGAGATACTTGAGAAGTTGATTTTCAACGGAAAACGATACCATGTCTCGCCAATTCACCGATGAATGGGATCCAACAAAGACAACTGTGCTCATCAGCCCAGCTAGCAGCATTGGACTCACGGGCGGACAAGATAATAGCCTTCATAATGTTCAGAGAATCGGCTGAAAGAACTTTGCAATCGTTCGTGAGCAAAGGGGTGATTATACGACGCACCGTTTAATTGGCAACCTTTGCAGACGGTTAAAAGCAATCGAATAGATGCCAAACGAGCATCATCGTCGGCATAAGATGCAGCCAGTTCCACCAATTTCTTGAGCAAGGGTACGCCAAAAACCACTAACGTATGGTCGATCAACATGACATTTGCAATCAGAAGTTATGCGGCGGCACTTACATTTCTTTTCGAAAATTTTCAACACAAGGACTGCTCTCTCGCACACCTGCGAGCTGGACTGAGATGCTTTCTCCAACAACTTCAACCCATCGAAATCTGGTGATATTTCCAAGTGCTCTGAGCCAAATCAGCTTCGGATCGAGACGCGCTTGAAGTGACTTCCAACTTGCCATTTTGTCCAAACTCCGTGAGAAACTGATTAGCTCTAGAGCAAGACTCCGTATCTTCGTCGTGGATCGCCAAATCAACAATCTTGTTCAGTGATTCTTGAATGACATCTTCAAGAAAACGAGCTGATGTGTTCCATAGTGACAGGAAGGGCGCCCGTCCTGGATGGTCTCGGTCCCATTCACGGTGAAATTCAGAGTTGTTGCACCTCGAAATCTCACAAAGAAGTTGTGACAGTGTTTCCCAGCGGCTGTCTATCCGTCCGAGCCTGGTGACAATCCAGTTTGTGATTATTTCCTTGATTTCGACTTGACATTCATCTATGATTGGGAACAATTGAACTTGAATCAGTCGACATATACTCGAAAAGTGTGGCTGTCCTTGCCTATCCCACAAAGGTCATGTATCATATCCCAATCAAGCTCGCCAGCTTCATTCGAATTCGCGAGTTTTCCCGTCTTAACCATACGAAGTACCACTTGGTGGGTGCATTCATACAAAGGGGATTGAGGGGCTATCAACCGATTGATAGTCAGATGCATTTGGGCTGACTGCGAAGAAACATACACTTCATTGCGTAGACCTTCTTCAGAAAGCCAATGACGAGCATTCGGGGTTGAGGGTCAGATTGATCCGAACCCGCTAAGCCAGATTCAACGCAAGCTTTGACGTGAGTAGCGACTTTTTGTTTGAATTCGCCTGGAGAAAAATTTAAGCAATGAGCTCCAGGTTGAAGTTGTGGTCTTACTGTCGGGGGCCATCAAATTTTCTAATATTTTATGAGCAGGGTCCCATATACCGCCCTGATTCTCGGAGACGATCAACGAGGCGATGGTTTCAATCATGATATCGACGGTTTCCACGAGCGGATCGGCGACGCCTGTACCTAGTGTCAAACTCGCAGAAAGCTGGATTGAGTCCGACTCACCATTCAGAGAGGATGGACGTTGGGGGGCGCGAACAGCTTTGAACAATTCCTCTGTGTGCCAGAAACCGCATCAAATCAAGTCGCATCAGAGATAAGGAGAGGGTCTCACTGTCTGATGATGTGATATACTCAAGCATCTTGGCAGCATGAATGCGCAATGAAAGGCGTGGAAGGGAAAGCACTGAAATCAAGTTTTCAAGTACACGTACAGTCGGGGACTGGTGACTCGGGTCATGAGTTTCTAGGCCCTTGCGAATCTTGGAAAGCGACGGAAGGTCGATCGTGGTCGCAGTATCTGCATTGGTCGCCATATCCACCCAGCTTGATACTTCAAACTGGATCAACCTCAGTGTTATGCGAAAAGGGATTGAGTGTGCTCACCGGCAAGCTCGTAAAGCTTTACCACATATTTGGTCACTAACTCGGTAATCTCTAGGTGTTCCTTCGCATTCGGAAATCCTACGCGTTCGCTGACACGACCGGTGTCAAAAGCAGTGTGGGCAGCTACAAGGAAGATTCAGACCAATACGGGAAGGTGGAAATATGAGTTGACTCACCTCTGGCAAGACATAGACTCAGGATCATGGAACTGACTATTTTCGTGTTCTTTCGGCCTTGGAGTACTCCACGGCTCGCAGCGAGCGTGAAGTGGATTCGGTGATGCGAGGGAATGTCTTGCCACGCCATAAACCAGGGTTGGTCCGCCAGCTCGTCTGGATGAAAATCCACCAAGTCTACGTCGGCCTCTGAATCGATGAGAGGCAATAGCTGGAAGGCCTGCGTTCGAAGGCTGAAGAGCAAAGGTCTGAATTCTTCAGGGAGATTGTTCCATCGTTGGAGGGGGTTTCCCGGCTTGCTGAGGGATTTTTCAAGGTGACTTGCAAGTGGTTTCCTTTCCTTGACGTCGGGTTTTGGGACTTCGCTGGACACCATGCTCTTTTCGATGCACTTGGCAAGTCGGAGCAGGGCAAGCATGCAATTGCCAAGAACAGGGTCATGGTGCACTGCGTTGTCGTGAGTCCGGCTGGTGGCGTACCGTACAAAACGTGAGAGAAGAATTTTGGGAGAGTCTGTGAGGGAAAGATAGATAATCCAGCGTTCGTCGAAGGAGGGAAGTGCGATCTCTTCAATCGCCGCATTGACATGTGTCGCCTTCGGGGACAGGATAGATTTCTCGTATAGAATCATTAAAAGGCCTTGATTGATGTCCGACGCAAGGTCACGACATTTGGGCAGGTGCCAACGACAATTCTTGACCCATCGAAAAAAGTCAGATAGGGGTGTGCTGAAGGGTGAGGTCGACCACACGAGCGGTAGAACGGTCAGCATGAGGTAAATGAACCCTCCCAAAATGCACAAATCAAGGAGGACGATACTGAGAATGGGGATATCTCCATACCCCCGAAGGACCAACCCAATGAGGAAGAGGAACGTGGCAGTCTGGAGCAGGATCGGTACCAAGTTGATGACTTCTTTGAGGTTCCAGTCTTCCGCTTGTTTGTCGAGTAGATAACGCTTGTACGCATCGTCAGCCTCCCGTTGCTTGGTTACTGAAGCATAGTTTGCAAGCCAGGCCTTGGCCAAAACGCCCATGATTGCGCTGAACAACGTGATACAAAGACTGACCAGCCAGAGACCATTGATCCATTCCGGTGTCTTTGAAATACCTTTCCGGGGGGGNAGAGATCCAAGGGCGAGGGTTAGGGTTCAGTAATGCTCTGCGAATGTCGCTGAGAAGTTCCTCCTCTGACTCATTCTGAAGATCCTTCCTAGCATCGAGGACAAAGGAGGAAACAATCCCTCCGAATAGACCGGCCTGCGTAACGGTAAGTGAAATAAAAGCCCTTGTCCAGTGAGTAGACGCTTACGAAGATGAGAAGGGAATCTAATCCGGTCTTCCACAGCTCCGATTTTTCACTTGCTTCCCGTTCTGCGTCTTCTAGGTACAGATACCAAACGTTGGCGTCTCTTCTGAAGCCAATGCCATCGTCGTCCTCATCTTGGAGACCCTTGCTCTCTTTTTGCGGAGGCTTCTCACTTTCATTTTCACTCTTCTGGCCGTTTTCCGCGCTAATCTCGTTGGGGGCATACTGTACAGCTCTATGAGCACTTCGTGAGCAAGGGAGAGTATAAAGTACCCACCACTGGCGATGCTCCGTCAGAACCCATGTTAGCGATGACAGAAGTAATTCAATGCCGGTTTTGTTCTGCTCATTAACCCCTGGTGATATAGAATCAGGATAGACGCCCGTTCCAAGGTTAGACCGTTCGTGGCTATATGACAGGGGGAATCATCGACCGAGCGAAAGTCGATGAGATCCAAGATCGGTCCATCCCAGGAAAGCAAGGTAGCGAGCGACTTGATACTCACAATCAGCGACGCAGAGGGATATAGATTCTCCCGGGCTGGCGCCGAAAAACATCCCTAACATGGCCAGCCTAGTCTTGATAGAGGCGCTGTCGGTGATAATCAGCCTGTCAACTCCACGGCAATGCTGATAGAAAACAAGGATAGAACAAGAATTTAGGTTCTTAGCGGGTATCACAACAGCACATTTTCCTGCCCAGTACGAGAAATGCTATGTCGAGATCGATATGTTTTCAGAATTCAGCGAAGATGATGAGGCTGTGGGCAGGCTGACATTCGTTGAGTTTGGGACATCTTTGGAGCCATGCTCGTCCATATCCCGGCAAACCTTACATAAATTAATACTTAGCACATGTATCATAGCTTTGACCGTCCACCCCTTCACCGGGCTTGGTCAATCAATCAAAGATGGGCAAGGCGGAGCGAGTCGCGCGTGAGAAATTCCTGCCTGGCAGTTCCCGCCAACCTCACTCCACTGACTGAACTTACTTGCTGATGAGGATGAACGAGTGGCGTTCGTTTGCGACACGAGGCACTGGGTCACGGATGGAGGCGCTAAAAATACGAGCACGGATTGGGAAATGTAGAGAATATAGCCTAAAAAGTGCATATGACTACCGTCGAAATGTTCACGGGAGGCGTCTAAGCTTCGGACTGAGAAATGGGCCGACTCAGACTTCTAAGCCCACATCATTGCAGAGCAAAGATGAAGAATCCAAACCGCCAAATGAAGGTCAATCCAAGTCGAGCCAGGAACTTAGTTCTTTGCGAAGGGGCCTCATCCAAAAACCATAGGCCATAGTTACGCAGATGTCTCCAGATCCAATCACCACCTCGCTGAGTTTCGTTTTTTNCTGCCCCATTTAATCAGATCCAATGTCACATAACAAGCTGGAGCCACTCACTCTTGCATCAGGAAGGTAGAAACTGCATCATCCATCATGGACGTTGGAAGCTGAGGCCTGAGGACCAACGCCACGGCGCGAGGTTAGATGCTGCCCGTGAGAATATCTTTGTCATCTACCGAAGCCCAGAAAAAAGTTGTAGTCTGTTCAATGGATCGCCTTGATATCTATTCCCAAAAATGCCACCAGCTGCAGAGGCTTCCACAAGCAAGGCGACATCGAGCAAGAAAAATGCAAACAACTCCGAATCAAAAGCAGAACGGACACCGTTTTCAGCCCTGGACCTCTCCCAACCGACGGTCAGAGCACTCGAAGAGACGGGTTTCTCGACAATGACCCAGATCCAAGAGAAATCTATACCTGTCCTTCTTGCAGGAAAGGATGTTCTGGGTGCTGCACGGACGGGCTCGGGAAAGACTCTGGCGTTCTTGATACCTGCTATCGAGTTGCTGCATAGGCTAAAGTTCAAACCACTGAATGGTGCGGTACCATTTTCTAATTAACCTGACCAGGTACTGAAAAGGACGTTCCAGGCACTGGTATTATCATTATCACCCCTACCCGAGAGTTAGCACTGCAAATTTTCGGCGTGGCCAAAGACCTTATGGCATATCATTCTCAAACTTTCGGCGTTGTGATTGGGGGAGCGAACCTCAAGGCGGAGCAGGATAAGCTAGCAAAGGGCGTGAATTTGCTTGTTGCGACGCCTGGACGGCTATTGGACCATCTTCAGGTGCGTTTGTTCGAACTCTCAAAAGGGCTTGCATCGCAACTGACTGGGGCTACATAGAACGCTAAAGGGTTCGTATACCGGAACCTCAAGGCCCTCGTGATCGACGAAGCTGACCGGATTCTGGAAATTGGATTCGAGGAGGAAATGAAAAAGATTATCTCGCTTTTGCCGAGTGGTGCGTGCCTCACTATGGCGTAGATTTATGCCAGGCTGACGACGGAGCAGAAAATCGACAGACCATGCTGTACTCAGCTACCCAAACCACAAAAGTTACCGATCTTGCTCGGATATCCCTTCGCCCAGGTCCCATCTTCATCGACGTCGATAAGGAAGAGTCTACGAGCACTGTTTCAACGCTTACTCAAGGCTACGTCGTTTGCGCCTCCGACACGCGTTTCCGCCTCCTCTATACCTTCCTCAAGAAGAACATGAAGAAAAAAGTGATCGTCTTCTTCTCGAGTTGCAATTCCGTCAAATATTATTCCGAATTACTCAACTACATCGACGTGCCTGTTCTGGACCTTCACGTATGTCTACCTCGTCCCCCACTTTGAATTGCTTTCTAACCGGATCCATGCAGGGAAAACAAAAACAACAAAAACGGACCAACACGTTTTTCGAATTTATCAACGCCGAAACTGGCATTCTACTTTGCACGGATGTAGCAGCAAGAGGCTTGGATATTCCCCGGGTGGACTGGATCGTGCAATATGACCCTCCTGATGACCCCCGCGATTATATTCACCGTGTCGGACGAACAGCTCGTGCTGGAAAGGTCGGAAAGAGCTTGCTGTTCCTTCTCGAGAGCGAACTGGGTTTCCTTCGGTACTTGAAGGAAGCGAAGGTCCCACTCAACGAGTACAGCTTCCCCGCTGAACGGATAGCCAATATTCAGACCCAGGTCAGTGTTTCATCCCCAAGTGAAAATTCAGCTCGAAACTCAACAATCGACATGTTTAGCTCGAAAAACTCCTCCAAAAGAATTACTTCCTCCACCAGTCCGCGAAAAATGGTTTCCGCTCGTATCTCCAAGCCTACGCTTCGTATTCGTTAAAGAAGATCTTCGACGTGAACAAGCTTGATTTGGTGAAGGTCGGAAAGTCGTTTGGATTCTCAGTTCCTCCAAGAGTGAACCTCAACATCGCTCCGGGCGCTGGCAAGAGTGAAACTAGCCACAACAAGAGGAAACGCAAACAGGACGCCTCGGATGAAAGCGAGCCGGAGGACGAGGTGGAAGAGGAGAACGACAAATCATCAAGAGCTCAAGGACAGGTGGGCAAGCAGAGGCGGATAGAGACACTGGGTAAGAAGATGGTAGAACGGGAGGTATACCGGAAAGGGNCGAGAGCAGAAAAGGCAGAAAGAGAGGGGTGAACAGTGGAGCCGGTAGACGGGCGCTCCTTTCTGTCCAATGTTTACTACGTTGTACGGTGACGTTTCCTGCGATCTACTAGTTTCGAGGCCCTTTGATTTAGCGACTGTCTGCCTGACAAACTTATTTTCGAGCGCTCAAGCGGCACCCCGCGACACTCGCTTCACCGGATCTTGGAGTCGCCTCCAACCTTCGGCCGACGAAAGCCATGGGTTTTACTTTCACCCTCTCTCACACCAGTGTTGGTTCTGCACATTTTGACACGGCTTTGTGAGAAACTCTTTCCGCCGTGTTTCCGAACGTACATTTGAACACACAGAGATGATTCTAGCCGGAATTGCAGTCGGCGGCCATGAGACCGCCATACCTCGCAGCGATGGCGATTTCTAACAAATTTTTCCAGAGCAACAGTAACAGATGAGAAATGAGGTCATGATACATTTTAGGGTGGTGATATTGATGGTTCCACAAAAAGCACCTCGCGGCGAAAGATCTTCGACATGACCTTCCTCGTTGTATTCTGCTTCGTCAGCCAGGCACGTTCATCCGCTCCTGGGTCGAGATCGAGTCATGGTCGCGTAAAGACCTGATTTAAGAACGGTGCCGTATGTCTACCTTTTCCTCAGTCTTGCTTCCCAACCCGAACGGTACTCATACGCCCCTATTACCATGGCAGTCGCCCCAGCAGTCGTTAGCCGTGAACCCGACTCCGAGCTTTGCTCCTGCGTGCTCAGTGCTTTGACCCATACTTTACCGCCGTATACACCCTCTCCTCCCGCTCCCAGTTATTCCGATCATCCTGCGTGTGGAGAGAGGAGCCTGCACTACGCCGCGGGCGGTCGATTCCGCCCCAGGAATCCGGCATCTACGTTTGTGAAGCAATTCGCCAAGGCTACAGTCGTCTTGCGTGGTCAGGAGCCCAACGTCCGTACACCTTGGTATGGACGCGACGAAGTGATCTCCGGGTTCGTCACCTTTGAAAACGCGTGTCGAGTTAGCCAGGTTGATATCCTGGTACGCCACCCTTTCCTCCCCTCTTCGTCGCTTGCTCATTCGTAGGCTTTTTTNGTGTAGGTGGAAGGAAAACTTGATATTATGATGGCCGAGGGCATTTCAAAAGTAACGACGCTTGTTAATTCTTCATCGACCCTTTGGAAGAGAACTTCGCCCAACGACTCCTGTCCTGAACAGGTTGAGTTTGCGTTCTCCTTACCCGAATCGTATCAAAGTGGAGACGCTACCTATTCACTTCCACCCTCTTTCCAAGAGCAGGATCTGGGAGGCGCTTTTAATAGCATCAGGAGCTCGTATCGCATTCGCGTGACGGTCACCAAAACTCCAAAGAATCGTTTCAGTTTCGAAAAGACGGAGCAGTGAGTGTTTCTGCGACCCTGAAATCTCAGCGTATGTGTTAACGGTGCTGCGCACATAGTCTGTTCTTGTCCTTTGATTATCTACCTCGGTCGAGGAGCTCCGATCCAACGACAACGTTGCCAGGCTGCATTGCGAATATCAAGCAACTGCCGAACGAGTGGTACCAGGTGACAAGCATCGTCCCCGTTGAGCCACAACCTCACCTCGAGCCTGTGTTCAGCAATGTGAGTATCTGCCTCCGGTCTGCATGGCAGGGTGACAAAACTCTTTCCGTGTCCATCTTTAGCTCTTCGTCCCAGCAGCCCGTGTTTACCCACTCACCGATCCTATCCCCTTCCACGTCGAGACTTCAGGGAGACGAGAGTCCTTGCGTGCGCTTCTTTCAACTAACCAGCCCGAATCCCCTCCCGCTTCACCTATATCTCCGAGCAGGCCGCTATCGCTTGTCAATGGCAAGACGATCTCATGTCTCCAAAAATGTGAACCGAAAGGTTTGAGAGTGTACATCGTGCGCCAAATAAGGGTCGAGATCAAGAAGAAAAANGGCCCTGAAGAACATTATCCTCGCGTACGGCGAGATGGAGTCTGTCCCGCCTGTAATGGACACCTGCCGCTGCGGTCTCGGGGACGCTTGTGTGACTCCAGAGTATTTGAGCTGGACGGGCACACTGAAGCCTTCTCCGAACGTGAAGACCGGTGGGTTCGAGACGGAGTTCGTTAAAGTCGCCGACTATGTTGCGCTTGCGATTGGGGACTCTGAGGTTCCATGGAAGGATATTACGAACAGTGTGGGGATTAAGCTTGTCACCGACTCTTGGGAAGATCCAGAGCCAGAGCTAGCGCTTCATGACGTTCTCCTGTAATTTTGCTTCAGAGTTTGTCTTTCTTATGTTTTTTGCATTCCTGGGGACACTGATAGTTTATTTAAAATAATTTATTGGATTTTTCGTGAAACTGTTAGCTGAAAGACACAGACGTCGACAAATGATCATGCATCAAATCGTGAGAATCTCGGTAACCTATCAGCTCCCGGACCTTGGAGTCTACCAACTTGTCCTGTCCTTCAACCTCGTCGTCGTCGAGCACGACGCCCATGCAACGTCGATAGATGACGAACTCCAGGGCAGAGTCAGTTCACTCGCAATATAGCCGGCGTCGCTCAAATACCAATACCTCTCAATCCGTAGTCCGACCTTTGGCAGCCCTTCCCCCACCTCCACCACCGCTCAAAGTCGGCAATTCGAAGGCGCTGAATGCTTGGGTTCATGATGTGAAGGAGTCCCAGAATATATCTTTCAATCACTACTACTGGCCCGGAGTCGCAGAAGGGGACTTGCTGTGCATAACCACCTCAAAGTCTGAACAAGGATTCCTCTTTTTTGTACCGAGGGATGAGGGTCACCGAATTCAACTCCAGGTCAGTCTCCACGCGATGGTAGCGGTGACGTTGCTGAGTCTCGCCTAGATATCCATTCCGAAGCCAATAGCAGATGCTCTGGATATCAGAACGAATGAGGAGGTCGTAGTCACTAAGGTGAGGGCAGCCATCTGGGACTGGAGCTTATTTTCTGAAACTTGGCCAGGTCGAAAAAGCGGAAAACTCGGCGGACCACATTGAATTAGTCTTTCAAGACCAGTACCTTGGGCGAAATGATATGTGGAGACTCGGTGACCACCTTGTGGGCCAGTGCGTTTACGCGAACCAAGAGATAACATTCATTGGAGGGATCGTGGCCAAAATTCAGCGTGTCCATATTGCTGGAAAACAGGTGAGACTCTTCTTGTCTACTACACGCCCAGCTAAGAACTTGTTTAGGTCTCATCAGCGGTGGTGGCCCCAGCTACGAAAGCCATCTACCGGTCCCTATCTGCCAAAGTCACCATCTTCATTCAAGTCTGCAGGGAGCTCTGGGAGTTCTCGGGAGACGGAGAACGGTATTATGAGAAGATTGTCCACTCCTTCCTCCCAGACCTGTTTGCGAAATGGAAGAAAGCTGGGACCAATCACACTGTCCACCTCGTCCTCATCTCCCGCGTCTTTTACGAAGAGTCCGAAATCGACTACGCAGCGGGTCCTTTGCGGCGCGACGAGCGAGGGAACTGGTACAAGGACTTTTACAAAGTCGTTACAGATCTCGAGGTCAACCACGAATGGAAACCCACCCTCGTCGCGCTCAAGAACTCCTTCTGGGACTTCCAACGCGACATCCTCTTGACCCACCACTACCATCGTGCCTCGCTGGATAACAAGATAGGAATCCCTTCACACGTGCGACTAGTTGGGCAGCTTTCGTTCGCCCACGATGGACCGATCCTCGAAGCCCTCAATCTCGCCCTGAACCCCACGGAAACGCATTACATCGACCGGTCGCTTTCGCTCACCGGAGCAACTACCATCCTCATCTCTCCAGGTCCGGGATACTTCCGAGTCTCGAAGCCGCTGCTCCGGCTTACGACGACCCGTATGCTGGACCAAGGCATCGTTCTCAACCTTGTCCTTCTGACAAAGCAGCCTCTGCATCAGAGCCCCATATTCAGCTTCCAAGGAGTAGAGCCCAGCAGCAAGGCGGAAGGTGATGACCCTCTCGCGAATGATGTGTTATGGTGCGAGGATACTGGCGTCGATGCTAGCAAGAAGAAGACGTTTTGGTGGGAACCCTTTTGGCTATCTACCACATTTTGGGATAAGCAGAAAGATCTACCCTTCCGCCAAGATAGGTGTGTTTTAGTTCTCAGATTGCACTTGCTCTGTCTCAATTTTGCTTTTTAGGTTCATCGGCCGAGCGAAGATGCATGAGATTCAAATGCTGGGCTTGCTCGAGCACGATGTATTGTCGAGTATTGAAGTTCCATTCCTACCTGAGAAGCAGCAAACGCCGTTAGTGTCTGGAGATTTGACCAAAGAGGACGCTGAGAAATTCGATAACGACATATTCGCGGACAAGTCGGCCAAGCCTCCGATTCATGGTGTGCAAACGCCGTTGATACTCGCGTCGGGGCCTTCCTTTGCTCGAGAGAAGCGCAATTCCGTGCGGAATCCCATTACGAATGCTCGGATCCAGACTATCGAAGAAAGCCCCCGTCGCATCATCAAAGATCTTCCAGACGATGGTCCCCGCAACTCGTCGTTGGCGTCCCCTGTGGTACCTCACCTCAGCACATCCCCCTCCCAATCCTCCATACATTCCGTCCATTCCGAGAAGTCAACAGCTTCTGCGAAGCTTGCGCGCATCAATGCTTCAGCAGGGACAAAGAACACTCTTGCCTCCAAATTGACGCCCAACTGGTTATTCAATCCTTTCAGGAGTGGGATCAGTGAGCCCCAGACATCTCAAGTGATAGCTTCGGGTGCATCTGCGACGAATGCCCCACCACAACTACATACCCAACCAGCTCCATCACCACCCGTACCTTCACCTACCCCCCCNAGTCCCTGTCAATATTCCCTTAACACCTTCTGCGCCTATCAAGATGCCTTTGCCCACGCCCAGAGCTGGAATGGCGGCYCAAGCTGTGGCTATTAAAGGGACACCAGGGAATAGGTCAAGCCTGCGGTACGATGACGATGCTTTGATTGCCCCTGCRAGAGCTTCGTTCCCCCGCAGATCACCTATCAATACCCCTCCTCGCGACGATATCCTGGCAGGAAAACGGCGAAGTGTCACCAACGCTCTTGCACAATCGTTCCCATCATCCTCTCCGAGCTCATATTCGAACCCGTCCAATCCTTCACAGAATTCCAGGCCTGTATCGTACTTGCAATCGTCCATGGCGAGAAGGTGGCAGCATATCCTTCCGAAGGCGTTGAAGAARCACGATGTCAAGTGGGACGCACTCGTTACTCCTGGATGTCTACCTCTGACGGTMGACTATTTCCCTTCGAMTGCGGARCTGGAAACGTGTTATGACGTKTCGTCGTGGGATATCTAYGTCGATCCTAAAGAGATGAAGTCTTTCCTCGTMCGACCGCCTCAGTTGGCTCAGAAAGGMACGCCAGACGATYTGCGTGGAGCGTTTGCGTTGGTGGTTATGAGGGGCATGGCGGCTGTYCGACTCGCGCAGGGCTTCCAGTTCGTTTTGAAGCCCCATTCCCAATCCAAGGAACCGCTTCAGCATCARGAGGACCATAGTAGGGTGCCRTTGAGGAGGACGACYTCGTTCATGACGTCCGAAGAGACGGTGTTGCCCAGGGCGATTGGRGCTTCGGATGTKTTGAAGTCGACGGATGAAACGGTGTTTTTGAGTATGACGAATGAGATTCATAGGATCTCATTTAATGGGGAGATGATTCAGGTKAAGCGGTATGTCAGGAGACTGGGCAAGAATGTGCCGTTTACATAYCAGTGTTTGATTTGGCCGAAGCTCGGAGGTGTGTCCCTTCGCTTTCTTGCCGTTTAGTGATCGTCTGACGTAGGGGATGGYAGTYGGGTACACTGAGTTGTCGACGAAATTTGAGTCACATGGTTTCGAGAACTAYCAGTGGAATCGGTGAGTGACCTTMTGARTTCTCCAAGTCCTWATGTCACYCAGCATTTTCAACAGGCTCGATATGCTGGTAGCAGGATACGAACATCAGCTTCACGACTCCCTTCGGTACTGGCGCACGAGATTCATYGTGATTCCAACCGGAGCYCCAACTCTCTCAACYGGACCTACWGGYGAAGCTYTGAACGAGGARGAAATCCGTATTCTTGGTATYGAGAARCTCGGAGAACAATTCACCAAACTGCGCTGGCAACCACCRGAGGAGAAGATAAACAACCCCGCTCCRCCTGTCCGGTTCCTACCCACCACCCTCGATCCAGCTATATCAGTCCTGGACGACTCCCTCGTCGAGCAGTTGGACCAAATTCACGCTTTGAGCCCGATGCGCAAAAAGCCRAAGAGTGAYCGTGATATAGCAGATTTGTCGATGGCGCAGATTGCGAAGTTGATGCGAGAGGAGGATGGRGTGTTGATTAAGCACTACCATTGGCATCAAGCGCAATACGCCAACTCGTTYATTGGAGCTGATTTTGTGAGTTGGTTGTTGAGAGAGTTCAGGGACGTTTCGTCGAGGGCGCAGGGCAGTGAGTGGGGGGTGAAGCTGTTTGAGCAGGGTTTGTTTGAGCATTGTAAGGGGAATCATGGTTTCTTGGACGGGTGAGCCCTTTTTTACAGATTCCTATACCATGTGTGGCTGCTTACCTGGGCTTGCTAGGCATTATTACTATCGTCTCAAGGGTGAATACTCGCTTCCTATGACGCCCAACGTTCTGAACCGRGGGTGGTTCAAGAAACCCGAACCTGAGCTTCGGGGTGGATATCCTTCCGCCGTCGCTCGTCCGAGGCCGTCGATGTCCAAGAAAAAGAGGTTRATCCTCAGTCAGACTATGGTTATTGATGTYGACCCAAACAAGGTGTGTGGCGTCTCCCKTTCATGTTTCRGGCTTTGATTTAACGAGGACGTGCAGAAGAGCGAGCAAGCGGAATGCGTCATCCTCCACCACGATCTATTCCACAACCCTGCAACRGTTTTCCACTTCGAATTGCAGTGGATAGGRACGACAGCACGGTGCATCGAGGACCAGCTCAAGCAATGGAATCGAACCATCGACATGTACGGGTTGAGATTGGTCGAAGCATACGTGATGCAAATCAGCGATATTCGTGAACGCAACGCTTTCCAGTCGTGCTTCCCCATCAAATTTGCKGTGCCACCTCCCATCGTACCCGACTTGGAGAAACGAGTCCAGCCCGAAACTCGTTCCGCCAGATATTACTTCGAGTATAAGCTCTTGCACAAGTTCGGATTCATCGTGGATGTGGAGGCTCAGGATCTCTACCCTGATCAAGTCGATGTCTTCTATTCCTATAGGCGATCGCCGTTCCACTATTCGCAATTCGTGCATCGGTCGGGGGTGGCTTTCGTTCAGGTGCTCGATGGATCACAAGGATTCTTGTTCTTGACCAATCGATTGATGGGACCAGGGAGGATGGGTGTGGCGATGAAGAACAAGGAAAATAAGCCAGCGACTACTGCAGAGGACATTCGACAGAGTTTGAATGCTTTCTGCCAGGACGCTAGGTCACTGAACGGATTCTATGACGAGCAGCTCGCGTTGCTGCCTCAAGCTGCAGAGGTTGATCCGCCGCCATTGATGCTCTGAGTGGGGGAAGTAGTATGTGCTATTAATCTGTAGAGCAATCTAATCGAATAGTTCGATGTTGTACTTTTAGAGATCCCATGTATTATGATACGTCATGCGCGGAGACAATCATATCCCGTCCGTTTGGTCGAATTGACCGTCGTGAAGTATCTCTTGATAATGGTTTTCGCATATCTAGGAAAGGAAGGAAAACATGAGTTGCTTCCAAGATCGTAGTTGGCTAAAATCTCACCGAAAGCATCTTCCTCGTCTCTTCCTCCCTTCCCAGTACCAAGGCTTCCGTAGTACTCTCGTACTCGTCGATAGACACTGTAGCCAAACCCTTCGTACATGTTTATCGCGATATTATTTGCGCATCGGACGTATAGGTCGACAAAGTAGCCCTTGTAGACCTCATCCGATACGGTTTCGAGGAGTACCATCATCTTGCCTGCAAGGCCTAATCTGCGGTATTCTGGGGCTACAGTGAGTGCTGTGACGTGTCCATGCCATTCTGTGTTTGATCCCTCGGCCTTCCCGATGACTGTAAGCTTGGAGGTTAGAGAGGGTATGGGATTGGGGATGTGTGAGGCGCACCATAGCCCATCATGCGACCACTCGGTGCTTCTTGGACGCTGCATAGGTCTGGCCATCGTGCCAAATAGCTCAAATAGAAGCCAATTCCGTACTATTGTCATTTTCTGTGAGTCTGGCTGATCCTGTATCAGAAATCGTCGTACAGTTTCTGTCCAAATATCCAAGTTGCTGGTGGCTCGTCAATGGATGATTGTGTGGTAGATATTCGCTTTGGACGTACATATTGTTGAACTTGAACATATCAGAGGCTCTGAATGGTCGAAGGGCGCTCATCTTGAGGTTATTGAGGCTTTGGGTGGCTGGGGACGATGAGCGTGAGGTGCAAGGGACAGCGAACGCGTTCCGGGAACGGATGGACATGTTGGCGGCTGGAGCGGCCCGGCGGAGCGAATGACGCTGATTGCTACTATGGCTCCGTCGCCGTTGCCACTGCGGCCAGTCCTCTCCATCCTCTCGTGACCGTCCACCATGGCAGAGACGACGGCCTGCCCAGAAGACGCCCCAGTTGGAAAGCTCCCTTTCGCTGAAGCAGAAGACTCCGACCTCGAGGATATATGGTGGACGAGGTGGTCGTTGCTGGCGCCATATTGGCAAGGATATAAACGGTCTTTACTCCAAGGTTCGTCGCATTTGTTGCATTTCGAGAGGGCTGAAGTAAACGAAGGGCCCGTCAGCTAACTTTATGAAAGGCTTTCTCTTGCGACGCCTTCGAATGTCGTCTCGAGATACCCCCATTATCCAAGGTCCTTTGGATCGGTTCGCGGATCTACCGCTTGAATTGAAATTTGAGGTGAGCGCCCAAACATTATCATGATTTAATAAACGGGTTCCCTAAAATGCAATCTTACAGATTTTTTCTCATGCAGATGCCATCGACTTGTACCATGTGTCATTAACCTGTCGGACTTATCAACATCTGCTGTCGTCTTCCGCGTCCTCTGGCCTATGGAGGAGAGCCTTTGCTCAAATCAGACAGTTTCCGCCCTGTCCTCCGGCATTGAAAGAACCTCAATGGGCCGCACTTATGTTCGGCCCAGTGCAGTGTGAGGTGGGTCCATTTAAATCCGTTCGTTTCATTTACGGCAAGCTGATGTGTTCCTAGGATTGCGGTCGATTCGGTGCACAGCCAGACATAGCCCTATACAAGCATTTCTGCCATCCGTGCACGGTACGTCGAAATTCTCCCCGTCTGTAGCAGATGGTTGAGCCGCATCTAGGACAAGCACTTTCTTTCAAAGCAAGATATTATCGAAATGTTCTCGTCACATCCGGAACCAAAACGAATATACAGGAAACTGAAAACAGTCTGTCAAAGCCGTTGTCGACTAGGTAAGTTTCCCAAGTGATGAATAAATGTTTGCTAACGCCCATGACCCAAAGTTACTTTGCAATTGCGTCCACGCACGAGCGACAGAAGAGCAGAGAAGCGATTTCTGCGTGAACATGTCCAACAATGTGCACCCCTGGTAATCAAGGAGCTCGGACTAGAAGCTGAAGCAAAGACTAGTGACTCTGCCAAGGCCGAGCGCAAAGAACTACTCGAATGGAGACAGGAACGAATAGAAAGGATCACTTCCACAAACGAGGTACTACCAGACCCCCNTTTTTTCGATTCTCCAGATTGCTGATTTCTCCTCAAGCATACGATGGTCACATTGCATTGGGTGGTCGATATCCTGACCGACTTGCAGACAGAACACCGCGAGCGTATTAAGGCTTGCCTAGAAAGGTATATCAATCGCTCTCTGTAGGGAATTCCCATTGATGATGTTAGGTGTCGCAAACGTATCATGAACCTGGGATACTCTGCTGAAGACATCACTGCCTCAGCTGAACACGAATGGAGTCACCATTTCCAGGCACTAGCGACTCAACGGATGACACGAAAGGGTACGGAGTTTTCGTACCTTTCAATACTCTGTATTAATTGCCAGTAGAGTTCCGCTTTCACAAGCCGTACCTTATCGAGACGGTTCGCCGTCGTGCACAGGTACGACTAAAGAGAAACCGCGCGTGGGAGGTCAGATACCTATGCGATGTTTACCGGTCCAGCCTGGCCCCTCGGGAATGGTTACAATGCCCTCCGACCGACGAACTCATGAAAGCCCTACGTTTCCAGCTCTACATAGGTCAAGACATCGATTATGTCGTGAAGTTTCCCGAGAACGAGGCTCAGGAAATTATCCGTACTACGGCGAACGACTGGATCAAGGCTCGTCGAGCCAGTTTAACCAAACTGTGCCTCGAATACGAAGAGGCCCCGGACGGAGGGGAAGTGAACCTCCGCCTTGCTAAGCAGGTGCTTGTTTGTACTCAATGCCAACTTCTGGACGAACGATGGCGTACCGGAGCTGCTATCACTGGGTGGGACAAATGTATCACGCATATGTGCCATCCCAAATCGAACAGGCACCTGGCTTTCGAATTCTCGAAAAGGGGACGGGATGTGGCGGTTGCTATGATGGAGAGACTAGGACTGGACCCGAATACGACTACGGCCCAGCAGATGGATGAACTCAACCTACGCTTCTTTTGTGAAAGCTGTAGCTATTCTGTTGAGCACCGAAAAGGTATTCATGGCAAAAAAGCGTATACGTGGACAGAATGCGTGAGTAGACGAGGCGCTCCTTTAAGTGCACCGGTATTGGAAAATGCTGACTACGTACCGTGTTTTGTTTTGTAGATAACGCACGCTTTACAGCAGGGGGACGATGAGGAACACCGAGACGTCTCCTGGGCGCGCTTGGGAGTTGAAGCAACTCAGTTTGTGAAAGACCACGAGAAGCTGTCGTATCTCCCAGTCGCGGGCCTTTGGGGATGCGCCCATTGTGCACGCCATGAACACGAAGGATCATCTCTTCCAGCTGCAGTTCGACATGTCAAGCAACGGTATTTGTTTTCTTTCTTCCCCTGCGAGTCCAAGCTCTCAGTAATCATCTTGCCAGCCATTCTATCTCAAATGTGATTCCGCATCAAGATGTCATCCGCTTTGACAATCGTTACCCGTCTGCTAGGTTCAGACAGAGGAGGCCTTTCGTCTATATGCTGGCACCAGCAATGAATAAGATTTGCAAGCGGTGCCCGCCTATGCCTATCTGTAAGCTTCACTCGTCGGACGACCTACTGAAGCACCTACGTTCCAAGTGAGGTTCCGCATTTTCTCCTGCGTGGCTGTCCACTGATCCATTTTTAGGCATGATGTGGCGAAACCTCAGCGAGGGACAGACTGGGAAAAGATAGAGATCATCTCGACGACGGGATCGGTGACTGCATCGAGGCTCGGTGAGCCAGGGAACGATATTTTGTGAATCCGATTACTACGCAGAGTCCCAGTGCCAGGCGCCCTCAGTTGCGGTCCCCGCGCAAAGTTTAGCAGGGATTGCCCGTCCGACTGCATGGCCCCCCCTTAGAACAGCCTCTTAGAGCCAACCCCATTTCACGATGTCTATGAATACACACCGTTTTGCCTTGCTTTGTCTGTCATTGGGTCATCTGACAATTGGGCGACGGAAGGCGGTTCAAATTTACCTCACTGGAAGCCATGCATTTGCCTCACTGACAGAAGCTGAACCGCTATTGAACCAGTGTAACCGCGGTTTGTTTCTCCTCCTTCTCTTTGTAACCAAGAATATTCCCGCCAACGCGAGGCTAATTGGGGTTCGTGAACGCAGTCTTAGGCGCCCCCCAACAACTGATGAATGTCCTTTTCAGGAAGTCACATCAAAGCGTGGTAAGCCTCGCGCCGTGCATTTTCGTTTGTCTTCCGAACGTTCACTGCAAAATCGTGCCATTTGTTTTTCTCGACCAATGTGCGGTCATCCGCCTCTGCCTCGTGCCTCCTCATCCACCTAGAGAGCACACTCATGCCCTGCGGCCTCTTAGGCTGAAATACCGGCTTTCCTTGGTCCACTGTCAGCGGCCAACTATAGACAGGTGACAGACGGTGGGCTGAATCATGTGCAGCCGGAACTGTGTTGTGCTCGGCGACCAAACTATGTGCTTGACAATGTGACTCTCTGGCTTTCCTCCTATTCCGAGGGCACTATGGCTTTCGTGAAATTGTGATTCTGGTCTTCACTCCACCTGCAGCGTCATATTGCACTGTCTCCAGGATTGATGAATGCCGCTCTGGGGAACTCGGAATTCGGACCTGTTCTGAGGGGCAGCTCTGGAACTCACGGCGCCTCATGCGTGATGTAGTCTGCGGACCCGCCATTCCGAAGAGTTTCAGCGTTCCTTTCAATAGATATGGAAGGGTGTCTGCCAGACTAGTCTTTTGTTCTTGTCAACCAGGCGCATCGTTTACATTTGACAATCAAAGGGACCTGCCATTTCTTTCTCACACAGCGGATTGCCTGTGTCTCCAGCAGCACGCATCACGACCGCATATCTCTGCAGAGCCTTAATGTCCGTCACCACCGTGAACCTTAAATTAAAGCAAGCGAAATTAAAGCGCCAGGCAGGATATGTTCCAGCCACCTCCTTTTATGGATCTTTCACACCACCCGGAGCAGATGGCGGTCAACCCTGAGCAAAGGACCCTTGACGAGTTACCCTAACCCTTGGCTTCCGCCATAGCAACACGCCGATACCACGATGCGACGCAGGCTGGGCCCGAAGTGACCCTGAAAGATTATCACTGACTTACGAACTTGATGTGCAAGTGGTCCGATTATCTATTTGTGGCTAACAAGTACACCGGTCCTTGTCCCTCGCCGGTACTGGGCTTGGATAGCCGGTTCACCCTCCCTGCAAGGACGATTCCGAGAACGTAAGATTCCTGACATATTCTGTGTCTTGGAGCCTCTGTATCTGATATGTTTTGGCCTGACAGTGACCAAACTTGCCGCATGCTCAGATCTTTTGGACCCCCGAACGTTGTTTCCTCAATGCATAGTCCCTGGGACCTACGCAGTGCAACCGGATCGGGAAAATGGTCGAGCGGATTACATTGCACGAGCCCGTCGTCTTGTCATCTTTCCTTATCAATCGTAGGTCTGCCGAATACAACGAGCTTGTGTGCTGACAATCTAATTTACAGGTTGATGTTCTTAATCTTCTCGACCGGCTGAGTAGGTCTAATGAAGTCATCAGCCCTGAGCCTTTGTCCCGTCCGGCAGTTTCCTTATCTTGCTCTTCGGCTCTATCCACACTTGCCATATCCCGCTGATGTTGGCTGGGTCGGATGTCTCTTTTGTGATCCCCTGCATTCGGAAATGGTCAGGCTTCACCCAGAACTCGAGGGTTGCACGTTGAATCTATCGTCTTTCCTGGGTTCAACAACACATAGAGTTGGATGATCGAAGGACCCATTCACTAATTCAAACTTCCTACTCAGGCAAGTGGGCTGGCTTGAATCCTTTGCATGCGTCGATACTGACGGACCTCTATAGAATCTCCCATTCAAAACGTGGGCATGTGAGACGCGTCAACCTTCTACTACCCAATGAATCGGTGAGTTAAGATTTAATATCGAGATATGAGATGCTCCACGTCTTTACCAACAGGCAACGGTCTTTTCACCGTATACCTCTCAAGCTCACGTTTGCAATATGTACGTTGTTAGCCATCAGTCGCCGTCAAGAGGACCCTTGTGAACACCCGTTTGTCCTGCATTGACAACTCGACAAATACAGGAGAGCGAAGAAACCGGCCACTGATCTCAACTCTCCCTGGAATAACGCCACATCGTTGTTTTTGCCTGGTCAATCGTCATCGAACCCTTCTACAGTAAACGATCTGTGCTCAAGTCGGGGCCTGTTCATTCAGTTTGCTGTCACCATTCGAATTCACCTCAACCCATGCCTCATCCTTCCTTGTTTCAAATGAGCCCAAATTCTGGGAACCCGGTCTAGTTCTTCTCATGGGCGTGAAGGGGTTCGTATTAGTTTCACTTTCTATCGGGTCATTCGAGTCTCTGTACCCTTTGGCCCCTTTTCCACTACTCGTAGTCTACGTCCTCGCTTGTCACTTTTTTGATCACAGCCACCGAGGCGCCCACAACCATACACAGCTATACCTCCGCTTCTTCTCCGAATTCCGGGAAAGCTGTCCTAGACCTCCTTGTTGCCCGTTGGCACAGGAACTCATTCTCTTATCAGAAGCAACGTATTGCCTTGTCGTTGGTCCCCCTGCAGCCCCAATAGAATTTGTCCCCGTTTCAGATTGTCATGTCAGTGTTACCCTGGCTCATCCGAATCCCTTGCAATTCCTAAATTACTTGATCGTTATTCCATTTCTTGGCGCTCTGAATTGAGTTATCACTTCCGTGTCTCGCGCAGGACGTGTTTCAGTGTGAAGAGAATACCATGCCCTACTCTGCAGGCTCCAAAAGGTTCCTCTGTCGCATTGGCAAGTGTTTCGACCTGTCTCCAACCCGAAGGCGAACTTTCATGAGCTAGATCGAACCGCCCACGCTCAAATTCCTGAACGAGCTGTATCTAAACGGCTCGCAAGTCCCTCGAGTTTTAGTCTCGTGGTCAGTGGCTTGCTTCATGGGCAAGGCATCCTAAGATACATCCGTACGCACTCGGGGACAATTACAGCGTCTCCGAGGTATCCCACATATTGGTGGGTAGAATATAGATACGGGAGCGCAAATTGCACCCATAGGAAGAATCTTCCAGGAGACTGGAATAAACGAGTTCTCAAGCTCCACGTCAGTGGAACATCAGTCGTTGAGTTAACGAACTGAAGCGCTTCCGAGTCGGCGTAACTTCGCTTGTCTCTGAAAGCTCGAGTCGCTGTTCAAAGTGGAAGGAATATATCGGAGTCTTTCGATGGCATAACTTGTCAATCAAACTCGCCTATTGGTGTGGAGAAATAAGCAAGGCACTATCAATGTCGAGTAGGATCAATTGGAGCGGACCGTAAGCGCCAGTAGACAGTTATCCCCTCCGGTGTTTGCTCGGTGTTTCTTCGATTAGGTATCTCGAGCAAACCGCTTACGATTGGTCTGTCTCATCGCAAGAACTAACTTCGAAGGTTTCTTCTGACCGGTATTCCTGGTAGATGTCGCCCTCCTAAATCCTGATCCACGATAGGCAGATAATCCGCACTGTTCGTCTCGGGTCATAACTTCTATCGAAGGGACCGATAGAAAGGCAAGGGAATGGAACGTTTAAGAGTTGAATCTGGTCAGAAGGGTTGAGCATAAGATCTGTATGGAAACTGCTTGACATGGTCGAGTACCAGGATAAGTTCCATCCCGAGCTTCTCAATGTATTTCTCTCCTGCGTGCCACACTCATTAGGTCTTTTCTCGTGAAGGAAGGTCGTTCTTTTAACTGCTTCGAGGGCACGAGTTCCCAACATGCTCTAGCCACCAATTCAACACATTTAATTTGACTTTATCTTGCAATCGATAGCATCCTAGTAGCTACAGGACCATCCCACTTCATTTCAACAATGGCCCAATCAGCGGCGTCCTGAGAGCGTTACATTGTGCTATCTTCATCGATAGCGGCTATCCGGAACATTTGTCGTTCATCCAATCCTTCTTCAGGCCTTTGCGACCTCGTAGCGTGGCTCTGGGTCAGCAAACCTTCTGGGGGCTCGAAGTGGGCTTCTTTAGCTTTCCTATTTGCGATGAGGACATTTTACAGGGTGAACTGGCTCGTTTTTCGACCCTCCTTAGTATCGATCAGGACGCAGCTAAAAGCAATGGAAGATAGGTTCGTGACCACTTATTGGAAATTTGGCTCCGAGCAATGCGGGGAAGGGGTGACTCTGTTATGATGCAGGCTGAGACATACTCCGATGACTTACAAGTGGAACCCCTTGCTCCTGCCTTATCTCCGAGCCTGAGGTCGGGTCGTGCGGAGGCCCGTCCTCCGACTCCTCACTGGGGTGGGAGCTTCGAGTCTCGATTCGCCGAGAGTGCAGTTGGTCGGTGCAATGCTCGGATCGCGATTTCCATTGGTCATTTGCATCTGCATAGCCAATCTTGTACGGCTATTCCATCATCACATTGATCACAATTCCCGAGGAACGGAATGCGGGGAAGGGACTCATGAAGTCTGGTGATGAAGAGAGGGCGATTTTTGTAGTTTTCCCAGTGAAAGCAGTAGAGGCTCTGTCATTAGAATTAACAGTGCCTTAGAATCTAGAACCTTCAGTTCTCAGCACTCGCCAGTTAACGTATGTCGATGCTCAAAGGCCAAGGAACGAGAATTGGCCTCGTTCAATGACGTCAGGCTGATGTCACCGAGTCGTGATGCCCGATGCGGCTATCAACTTGAAGGGGGACGCCGGTCCGCCTGGTGACCTGGCAATAGTCTCAATCCTCCTCCTCCTTGGACATCGNAATTTATCTTCACTGAGCCCCAAATCTCACTGATTTTGGCACCCTCTACCATGAAGGTGCGGATTCCGGATAGAGGGTCCGATATCACTGCCTGGCGCTTCTGGCCTCTAGGCAGACCCTRGGCATGGCGATTCATACTAGCTGCGGCGCAGATTCTAGGTCAGGGCTCAGCGAAACTTCCACTCATCGTTCACCCTGTCACTGAGCACACCCGGGAGGAATGTTGCTCATGGCCGGACCATGAGTCTCGTCATCGGCCTCTGAAGCCGACGTTGAGGAAAGGGTGTTAGTTCGTTCTTCAAACCTTCATTCCAGTGCAAACCATCATTAGCTCGCTTATTCTTGGATTGGGACTTGAACGTGCCGTTCAAATTTTCTGAATACTCTACCCTCTTTCCATCCCCGGATAGGATTCCATTTCGTGGCGTAACCTGCTGTTCAGCGTGTGGGTGTGTTCGTTCTAATTTGATTGGAAGCCTCTTTCNNCACTAGCAAATTGTTGACATTTCCATAATCTTATTGCAGAAATTAAGGCCATCCCTCACAACTCAATGGATCTAAGCGCTTTGGATGAGATGTGCCAACAGTTTTATCAAAGTGGTTTTCATATCGATATCGATGGTGGCCCGCAATCGTGGCTGCGTGAGGGCAAAGGGCATACTGCTTTGTTCTCAAGTCTCCGTGGATTGTTTTTGGACGATACCAGCTTCTTTCATTGATATTCGCAGCTCCATTGACTGCTCCTGCYCGTTTTCCCAAGGTGGCCCAAAAAAGCGGATGACGATAGGGTGCGTAGCGCGAGCACGAGGCGGAACGTGTTTATGCTGCTTTCATTCACTTGCTTTTTCTGCTACCTTCTCTCGGAGGCAGAGGCTGACTCTCCGAGTCGGGGCGACTGCCGTTGGCTCAATGCTAATGCTCAGATTTGGAAGAAACAGCACGGCTTTTTGACCTTCTGCTGTTCACCTGTGCGAGTCTGAATATGGGCAGAGCTGATCGTTAAGTCTCAACGTCATGTTGACCAGGTATGTGACATCATCGCTTTGCCATCACTCGCATTGATTTCGTCTTGCAAGGATGTCACTTCCCTTCAACATCCTCAATGCCACTTCATTGCATCATACTCGAGATAATGCTTGAACATGTACTCAATCAAGGTTGAGTTCCGAAAACCTACGCAAGAGAGTGGGGCTGATCCTGAATGCGAAGATCTTCCAAGTACTTGTTACATCATAAACTCGTCGTGCTGGGATATCCACAGGCACTGCCAACTCATATCTACATTCGCAGTTGACTCGAGCTAGACTGGTTTACCCACTACAATTCAGAACTGCAGGAACGTGGCTCTGTAGGTCAAACCAGGTCGTCCGTCAGAGAAGGATCAGAGAAAACAACCTTCCAACATGGACCTGATACACAACAGGGCTGTATCGTTGTGTGCACTGACCGACTCTATACAAATTGCTTTGCCACACCGCAAGACAATAGCATGCGGCAAGTCAACTCCTTCCAGTTGTGGCCACAAAACTGTTGTACATTGACTCGTACACATCAATATCAATTAGTGGGACAATAGCACGTACAATCAACAACGCCACCAAATCTCCCTAGGGATGCTCACAACCCTCTTTATTTTCCGGTCAATTTTCATGCATACAATGGTAATCTGCTGCAGCACTTAGCTCTGCAGCTCAATCTCCGTTAGTCTATTCAAATGGACGGACCGTTCCGGCTAGTGAAAAAGCAACTGCACCTTCAGAAAGGTGCCCCGCTCTTACGGTATGAATTTCTTCTGGAAAGGCTTTGAGACGGTCATGAAACCGAGGTTTCTCAATTTGATCAGACAATTGCAGCTCAATATCCGAAGTTTCTGAATTTGACCKTTGATTGTRGGTCACGCTCGCGCGCTACGTGCTAACAGCGCTCGCACTCAGCTTTTTGTCTGGGAGWGCTGAGTTTTGTCGGACTTTGGTACAAGACAAAAGAGTGCGAAGGTGAGAAGCTGTTTCATTGTTTCTCCCATGATACGTATGACAATTACTTGGATGCCTACTGTAGGCATGAGTTCCCTTGAAGAACTGTGGTGGTGTGGCCTGCCAGCGCGGCGAAGGTTTCCGATAGGGTCGTCGATCTGTAGGCCAGTAACTTCTGAAGTTTGGATCTCATCATTCCATTCGTACTACATGCTTCAGCCATACGTACACCCTTCAATCTCAATTACCGTCTGTGCACCCTCGAAAACCTGCACTTACTACTGTCTATAGGCAAACCGGTTATCATCGAAGGACACCCCAATAAACTTGGCGCATGCAGCTTCGGTGGTCGGCTACGGCAACTTGAATAGACGCAGGTCAAGGCCCGTTACGATTACGGTATAACCTGAGCGACAAGATCCACTGGTCCGTTGCCTTACATACAGACTCGCCGGCGACTAAAATCTGTCTTGCCTGCAGGTAGGGCTCGAGGCCGCGATGTTCAGTCRCTTGCAGGGTACTATGGATACGTACCGGWGTGCCGTTACCGAAGAGCTGACATTCAGTGACTCCTCTCGTGGCATGAGCTCAAGTCGGTACGATKTGCCCGAAGAAAAAAGTGGTGTTTCTTCTCCCGTACCGTAGCAATACGAGTGAGGGTGTGATTTGGTGGGGCTCTGCGCTGACATGCACCTCTTTGCTGGGGAGTGATCGCGTTCATTCACTCGCGCCTCATGTTCCTTCCCGCGATATCACANCTCTTTCTCAAATTCTTTGTAATAGCTTGAATGCGATGTCGAATCTATTTATGTAATTAAGCTGGACGGATTATGTCTATCTGAAAGAAAATCAGAATCACTTGAATCACTGGGTTGATGACACAGACAAAGGAAGGATGGAAGCAGCTTGAGGCTCATATCACACACGCGTCACGCTCGTCGAATAGATTATTGACATTTTAAGGGTGGTTTGGTTGGGTCGTTCACATTTAATGCTATAGAGTGCGTCTATATATTGAAAAATGATACCCCACATCGCCTCGTGTCGTCGGGTCAGTCCCGTCGGGATCGTCGTCACAGGACGAGTTCTCTTCTTWTGAGGGAAATATCTCTTGTCTATCCATCTAATCGACTTCGTTGATATTGCAATGAAATCGATAATGAATACGTACAGACTCGTCGTTMTTTCACCACCCTCATGCCCTCTACCCATTGTAGAACTTGAGGACCTCATGACCAGCTTGCAGTCGAGCTGCCAGTGGATGCTGTAGGAGGAAATGGCAGCTTTAGTCCTTGGCACGCTGTTTCTTTTATATAGACATTGATAGACGCTCTATCGCAGCCTAGACTTCGAGCTGGCATCGAAATGCCGCCTTGTGCTTGGAATTCTGAGTGTTCAAGTGATACGCCAAATCGGCGGGTTCATACCCCCGGGCGTGTGCGCGCCCGGTGCCAGCACCCACCCAAGCGTCTAGAAGTGGAAAGAGACTTCTTCTCACCCCCGTGCACGATGGAATGGGTTCGACAGGTTGACAGGCCTGCATGAATCTGTACTTATCTGTCGAACCGCARGAACATGAGGTCTATCTATCGACTGTTAGAGTTCGTTCCAATTGCGGAGAGGCTCGAATTCGGATTCCATGCTTGCCATCACCCGCTGCATTTGCTGATCCACGGTCGGAGAGAATGGACCAATTGAATTCGATAAGATAACCGAATTCGATTCCATCGGACATTCCGAGTCGCCCGCTGGACAGACATACTTCCTATACCAGGTAGTACGCTACTCTAGTCCTACTTCGGTGAACCTTACCCACTGTTCTCCGTGTTCCAAGGCCGAATCTATTGAAGTCACGGCCTCGCGGCGGTTCGCTGACAGAGACGTACGTCGAAGAAGTGGAACGATTGACAAATGCTTGACCAAGCCGAGTGACTTGAGAATTGCGACTCACGAGCTGCGAGAGCAGGCTTCCATATCTCCTAGGAGCTGTATTTTCCGTCGAAAGAATTGGTGGAATGGCACGACTTGTGAAGATGAAAGTTGAAATTGAAATCTTCACTGCCTCGTTCCTCTGACGAAATCGTAACATAAAGCAATCCAACTAAAAGACTTCCACGCTTTGATTATCGATATCTGCTATAGAAGTGGATGCAGCGTGCGCGGCCGCTTAACAGCATCATGTAGCATCGTGTCCTCTCCCATCACGTACGCCCGTCCACTTTCGACTTCTTTCAGCTTCTCTACCCCGCCTCGCTGCCAGGTCCTAGGGTACAGAACCTGCGAGCCTGAGGGAGGCCTGTGTAGCCGAGAAGTTCGGAATTCCGAAACCGAAAGTCTAGAATACCGTTAGAAGAAGACAACAATTCACTCGTGGGTTGGCTTACCACAGCAGTTGCTCTAAAAAGAGGACGTCTACTGCACTGAGCGCCTTACCGGCCCTGTGGGCCAATGTACACGCCTTGATGGGAGATGTCGTGCCAGTGGGTCGCGTTGGTCTAGAATAGGATTCTTCAAACAGGGTACCTGTCTTCCTCGTGTCCACGTTCCTGCGTACTCACAGCGACTCTCATTGGCAACTTGCATGCATGGAGGAACGGGGAGACCGAGGCGCAGTGTTTACACCCCCATAGCTTATTCAATTTAGTTCCCTTTTTGACCTCCTCTTTCATATCAGTGTTAGCCTTGCATCATGCTATACCATCAGTCTAATTCGAGCTCTTTCATTAATTTCGTCGAGGTGAGTGAATGTAGCGAGGCGTTCCACGTCCTCATTGCTGGCGAACAGCGAGCAGAAGAGGTGATAATCTAATCTCAGCAGGGATACATGCGTCTCGTGATCTTATCGGATGTTCGGCCTGTCCAAGCCGGTCGGCGCCTAAGAGCCAAGACCCTTCGCGTTCGCCATTTGGCCTAGCTCCCTCAGGTTCCTGTGCACCCATACCACTGGACCCAGCGTTGTTAAGGGTCTCAATCCCCAAGGATATTTTGCACTCAAAAATCAGACGATATGTGTGTTCGGAATGCTACTTTTTTCAATGTCATTGAAGTGTAATACCTAGGGTATCGCGAATGCTATGCGGAGAGTCCTTAGACTCGAGTAAACTAATAGCTACAACTAAATACCCATAAAACCTTTTAGAACTGTTGTACACATGAACCATAAAACCATGGAAGCATGAAGGACGATGCAACGCATACGACGTGGAATGGGGATGGGATGAAAGCGAAAGCAAGAGGGGATAGCGAATAAAAATGATGGTCCAGAGAATGGGGACGGGGTATATGCATGATGCGGAAGAGATGCCGAGTGAATGGTAGATGGTAGAAATACATGAGCTTGCGTTGGTGAATCCGTGAAAATAAACATAATGCGTTGGGTTGTGCGTGAAGAGCGTGAAAATGCGTAGAATGAAGAAGAAAAATATCGTCCGGGTCATGCTGTGGTCGTGAAGTCCCCCATCTAGATCAGCGACTGCACTCTGCGCTTGATCCTCCTCTCTGCCCTGAACATCCCAAACCGTATCCGCAACGACCACGCCTGCCACTGCTTCTTCAGGCTCTCTCCGCACGTTGGCACTGTATCGTCTTCGGGTTCCCGCCGCCTCGACATCTCGTCCTCCTCTTCATCCTCCTCCTCAAACACCGTCTCCTCCTGATTCCGTGTGCTGTAGAGGTATTCATCGTCGTCGAATTCCTCCGAAACCTTCTTCACCTTCTTGCTCTCCTTGTCCGAACCACTGGTCGCTGTCGACCGTCTCCGCTTCCTCTTGAGAGACGATGCGATGCGACACGATGCCTCTTGGCTGCGACTCCTGAGCACCGAGGAGCATGTTGAAGAGGGGGATGATGACTCGGATGATGAAGACGAACTCCAGGAGGTGGGTGGCGACACCTCCGACTGGGTAAGGATGGCCCCCGAGAATCCTGCGGTCGACCTTGGGTNAGAGACGCATTCCCCCTGATGGTGAATGGGATCTCCGCGCGGATGGGTAGCTTCTGGGGGTGGAAACGGTAGACTTGGCTCCGAACGAGTTGCGCTTCGGGTAGTAGCTGTCCTCCGGCTGCAGAAGTAGATCCTCGTCGTCGTCGAGCAGAAGCGCGTCCTCGTCGACGAGCTCCCAGTGCGGCCGGGTGACAGTGGCGTTAAATGTCCTCCTGGTAGCCGAATACTGCGACGCTTGCTGGATCAATGGGAACTGACGGTAGTCCGGGTCGTGCATGTTCCCCTGCGCGTCGACGTAGGCACTGTATGTTTTCTGCTGGGCGTAGGTGGTGTAGGAGGGATCGAGGAGGCGAGAGATGTCTGAGCGGGCTCGATGGTGGTAGTCCTCGAAGGAGGACGCTGAGCGAACTTTGCCGAGCATGGTATAGCTGGGGCACTTGGCTGGCAGTGTGGGGAGGCACTAAACGAACATGCCGGGCATCTTTATAGCAGCTGAAATCACAGGCAGCGTGGAGACGAAATCGGGCAATGTCCTAAACCGACCTGGTTCGCCAGATTTCCGGACCTTCCGGATTTACCGGTTTGGGAACCGAGCCGGTTCGTCTCTTTGCCTCGGATGCATCGATTGCGATTACCTCGCTCTTCCCCAGAGATTATCTGGCCTTCCTCGCGCCGTCCTCATGCATCGCGAATTCGCCAGATTCGTCCGTCTCCCTTTCATCCTTTCATCAGGTTCTCCCTTTCAGCCAGCAGTCCGATTCCGACTATCTTCCACCTCATGTTCTGCTTTCCTTTCATCTCCTGCCCGGGTGACGTGCCATCCTGACTCCTCCGGCACTGCCTCTTCTGAGTCTTTTCATCTGCCCTACTGCTGTATAAGCCACACYGTAGCTGCGAACTTCTCCTTGACTCATTCAGACTCGGACTTTCGGTCCTCGGTTAGATATCACATACCCCACACTGACTCTCAATTCAATTGATGATCCAGAAAGGCNTCATATCAGTATCTCAAAGAGCAGAGTGCTTATGCTCGAGTCCGACGTGGGGTCCGATCCARTTGCTAGAAACGCCTACTCTTTTCCTTTCACATCCAAATCCAAACATCCTCCATGGAAACTCCGTGGCKTGTTTNNNGCRTCCACAATCTTTCTTRTRACAAAAAGAACAATCAGCCRCWTCAGGTCAACGAAAACAGGTTTGAGCYTACACCAGCTGTCTRTCGTGAGGTTTTGCATCCTGYTTTGTCGGTCTTTCTTTCAACAAGYAAACATAATCAGTATGATGTACTCATGTGCAGTATGGTCAACAGCATCTCGTGTATTTGAAAGCCGGGTCGTGATTTCGTTGATCACTAAAGTGATTGGTCAGTCATGGGAAGCCAATCCTTTCTTTAGGTCTTCTACTTCCAACCTCCTACGACATCGCGGATAGGACATAGTTCGCACCTAACTCCTCTCTTCTGTCCGCTCGAGCCGTCATAAGCCGCTCCAGGGTTGAATCAGCACTGGGGGTACGGTGAGCTTYGGATTCTTTTCCAGSTAACCAGTTCACTTCTTCGCAGTGGATTCTGGAGGGGAAGCCCTTTGCAGTCGGACCGGCARGATTTTCGCTCCGTCTGCGRGTTTGGAAGTCGGGTACTTGGACTACCTATCTCGTTACAATGAAAACTCAATGACGCATAGGATACGAGCACAGCACGCTGCCTATCATTTCGAGCGCTTCGGCGTCGACGTAAGCCCATGATCAATGAAATGAACCTCCTCTGGATCCTCTATTCGAATYWTTAATGACGGTTCTYTCGACGACAATCTCTTTGACTAGGACTGGTTCGCCAGCAAGTTCCATCGGAAGCGCTTCTCTCGCGTAGTACAGTGTACGCGATCGCGCTGAAGCGCGTGAAAGTGCTCCCCTTACGACGATCATCAACTATTTCGCGCMAAGTTATGCATATGGAGTCAGAAGTAGGGTCTAYAGGGACGCGATCCTCGCCGAAAAGTGGTCCAATTGCTTGCAAACCGTATGTAAGCTATCATATGCGTGTACATTAGCTTCAATACATCTGAGGAGCAAGTCAATTTTCGCGATTCCGAACGCGATTCGTGACTCCTTCGGTAGATCTCGTATCGAAMGCTGAGTGGCGGCAGTCCTTCCTCAGAATTCTTTATGAGCAARGCAAGAAGGTTGTGCCGCACCAATATCCTCTTCCCCGCATGGTTCCGAGCGAGCGAACGGTTACGGTGATGCGCATCAGTTTGATTCCGCAACARCAGCTAATAACTCAGGTTCAGGTTCAGGGTATTGAATCAGGCTGTAARTTCGAATCGGAAGGCCCGGGTGTACTAGATAGCGACCAGAGCAACCAACGGTAGAGTTACGAGTGCCATCGGCGCCGCCGCAGGTCTTTCACAAGCCCTGCTGCGGAAGGAAGACGTAGTACCGGTGGCCAAGCGCAGTGGCAAATTGAATACATTGCATAGCTTATCTTCGTCCGATGTATTCCTACCGCAGCACTATCACTCGAGTATACTGCTGAACAAGGCAACCAGCAGAATGTGCTAGCAGCGGAAAGCAATGCACGTCCAGAGAAGGAAAATCGGTCACGAGGACCACGATAACGATTGAACATCATTGGCCGGATACCCGTTCCCGGAAACGTCCAACCGCGATGCAGTTGTGATACTACATATATAGACCTGCACTGACCACCAAGCTGAGGAAGAAAGAGCACATGCACACATGCATCCGGGTTGTCCGAGTGAGTATAGCGAGGTTCCCGGAGCGACCGCCTCCCTCTCTGCCCGAGATTTCCCGGCTGGGAGAGCTCATGAGTGGCGGCTCAGATGAACCAGCTGGCCATGGAAAGATAAGCCAGCGACGAGTTGCCCCTTGAGGACTGCTCAATTCTTGGGACTCGATGAGAGAAATCCAAATCTTTGTAATCGAAACACTCGTTAACGATAGCTTTAAGCTTCTTTCTGACTCTCCAAACAAGTACGACTCGGAGGCTCACTAATCCAGGACACTACAGTGTTCATAGTAAGCAGCCTACTTTAAATATCATTGCGTAGATCATCAAAAACCTAACGATGACGACGTAGAGTTCTGTATTAGTGAGCCTCCGAGTCGTACTCTTCAGGTTTTGTATAGAACTTGGAAGGATTTACCCATGACCTCATCCTGGCTTGCTAACGCGGCCCGAGCTGACTTTGAGAATCCTCGCGAATCCGAGGCCCCATGCATTCCACAAATAAGTCAGAGACGAAGAGATGATCTATCATTAGCACAGTCAAAGTTGGAGCGACAATCACGCAGAAACTGGAAGGTCGGTTGGATGACTAAATGTGATGATGTGAGCATCACAGCGTTCCGTAGCCGGGACGCGTCAGTCTGATGGCATACGCGTTCGTCTCCTCGCTCATTTACGACTCTGAAACGGACCACAGTCATGATTTCGAACCAGGTTCGAATCTATGTGGCGTGTACATACTTTTTCTTCAGAAGGAACNMKTGGAGGTCATTGGGAGACGCGATATGCGGCGCGCTTGGAAGACGGAGTGGGTCGGTGAGAGTTCGGTGTTTCCTCTTGTTGGTAACYAACCCGGCTCGTATGCGAACCGGCCGCTGCATATGCGTACCACGGTGGCTTGAACCTCTCGTAGCCCTTGGTACCATACGCRTCGGCCAAATTTCAGCTGGAGGTCGTGCGACGTGATTTTCCGCCAGAGGTACACCGAAGAGCTCTCGACACATCTGATTTCTTTCCATGCTTTGAGCAAACCCCGTTATTTTCACTCCGGTCACAGATGAATGTACCCGTTACTTTGGCGGTCCACTTTCATGGCCGAACCTTCTCAAGCTCCCCAACCATTTACCTCCACTTCCCACTGAAGCACAAACGAACTCCCATCAAATCCGAGAGATATTCAAATTCTCGGACATCAATGCGTTTGATGCGGAAATTCAGACTAGAAGCACCTCAAACCGAAACAGCGCTCGTTGCTAATGGGCGCAAGAATTCAATTGAAAATAGGTATTCCAACTTCCACCGTAAATCGCGCAGTATCAAGTTGGCATGATGATCGGACAAAACACACCCGCTTGAGAGTGGAACCACACCCACAGCCATCATGCTCGGGCAGGGTGGCCTTGGCTTGAGCAAAATCATTTCTGGCTCCCAAAGAAAAAGAGATGAAGCGAGTGGGATGAGTATCTGTACCGGTGTACCAGAGTGTACGACTCTCGCCAAGCTATTTCAGCCTCGACCACGCGAGATTCTAAAAATAGTGCAACGCCTGCTATTAATAAAGCGGTTTTTATTGGAAATGTGATCGCGGGGGCAACATAGCGCTATAAAAGCAACCCAGAACTGCCGTAATAGCCGGGGCACATTCGATACGAGCTGGAGGACTTCATGAGGAGATAAGATATACTTATAGAATGCTRAKTAAATCGAGAGCAGAAACGACATCACGCAAGACGTCGCATGTGCATCGTCGAGCTGCCCACAACCGGCTCGAGACCTTCAKTGACAGGTGTAAGAGACCGGTTCGTGAGCACGAGCGCTTGGCATTTAAAGCTTAAGAAGGCGTATCAGAAGAGAAGTGGCTTAAGATACTAAAGTAAGCTAGCTCTGAGGCGCGAATTCCCTCAATCAAKTGTTTGACTGTGAGGGCACAGTCGAAGAATTGGGYGGAGTCGTCCCATTGTAGTACGACGGCGCTACTACTTCGTCTTCTTATMCTAAAACTAGCTTTAAAACAGGATGCCAAGCGCAGGCTYTCTAGATATCCACTTTCAAGCCTACTCAATCGTGCATTATTATCACTGAGAGTGGACTCGGACGCTGCAACCGTTCGGCTTGAYAACATYGCTGAAATTNGGGCTCCAAAATGCAATTATAAGCTTTGAGACAAGCTTGATGACGAACTGCGCTCGATGCCTGTGGCATYAGGGACGATGGGTCGGTAGAATGGACTCAGATTGAGTTATAGTACAATCTCAGAGCCTTCCTGATCTACACTTGAACGTGAGTGTGTTTTTCGAAATGCACCATGGCACGAGTTCGGCGCCACATCCCTCCCGCCGACAAGCTATATGRCCCACGCATCATTGCTAGTAGCGCTCTTGGTGATTGTTCTAAGCTCTGCAATTCACAGARATCAATTATCGAGCCGTCGTCCCGGGAGATTGGAMGATGCCAAGCCGGTCTGTCAAAACCGCCCAAGCTACGGGAGCCAATCCGCATAGCTTGCTTGGATCGTCAACTATCAGGACGGCCGCAGCTGATCATGAAGAAGGCGCGACAGCCACCTTACATTCAGTCGAAGCTCCCTRTCAGATGTGCGGGAAACTATCGACTACAGGCGCCACTACGATCTGCATCCTTGGCAGTGACCTCGATACCGTCCCGAACATTAACAGCGCCAATTGAGGCAATCCTTCTTGCGCGATCGAGTTCAAGCGCTGCAAAGAGATCATCGATTTGATTGCGGATGAAGCCTCCCGAAATCGTTCAAATCGAATTCTCGACCTACGAAGAAGGTTCTGAATTCCTGAATACGCTTCATCGTCTCCATTCCTCAGAAAGCGACGAATCGAGGAAGATAGGCCCGAGGACTTTTTCGACTGCGATTCGAACTTCCGTCTTGTCCGTTTTCGGAGCGCTAGAGCCGACTTAATGTTGCACCAAACGNCCNNNNCGNAGATGCCAATGGTCGCCTGATCAATCCTATTATCATTGTTTAATCTAATCTAATCCTCATCTCTCCGATGGCTGCGCAGGGAGTACACATCGAACCCGAGACAATCTACCCCACGAAGCGATCTTATCAGCTTCAGAGACAATACTAGTTTGATTGTACGTGATTCTAGCCAGGCTTTCGTCCGGCTTCATGTAGGCGTACCGAGAGCGCTGCGCTTCTCATTCTCTGATATGTAGCGCGTGTCTTCCGATGGTGTAGGGATTCTGGGATAAAATAAGCTCTTGTTGTGTCATCGATCTTGTTTATGTACCGCCCGGTTTAATAGTTGATCGCTGCGATTTGAGTGCGCCAAGTGATATCACATATGTTGAACTGGCTCTYRYTTGTTCGATTGCAAGAGATGAACCGGGARGSACGCTGTGCGGYYTCAGTGCCTTCCCGCTGNAGCTGATGACTGAGRCATCAATTRYTGAAGGCTGCTAYGAGCTTCTAGGAAARGACGCATGGCCCCTCGTAAGAGATATCCAGTCTGAGCCACGACTCGGAGTTGATATCTTCATAACGACAGRCGGGCACTGRCTATTAACGTGTGATTAGGGCCTGGAAAGGTGGATTGGCACTCCATTCTTCCGAGGAACAACCTGTGAGTACGTATCATGATATGGAGACTGTATTGRCACAGTCAAATCGGTATGGGTTGGCAGATGTGCTTATCGAYTTGAGYATCCAARTTGTCGCCGGCGGCATCGTATCAGTGTCTGCCATCAGAGATGCTGCGTAAATACGAGTTCCGGCAGCTGTAGGAGCRAGGCGGCTGRACCTGGGTCATGTTGCGTGAGACATGARCCATCTGTATATCAATTCAAACAATTCAAATACTATCAGCGTCAGAATGTGCGGGGTAAGAAAGCCTTTCCAGAATTTGAGGAAGAGCAAGTCCGAGGCAATGCCCATGGTGTTTCGACCCTGGAGAAACGAGCTGCCTGGTGCGTTTGGGTACGTCCGAGCCTAGTTCATCTATCCTCGATGTCAAAGCGCGGAATGGCATCATTGTGAAAGGAATGCTGSCAACTTNSAAGTGGCACCGCTCCYRGCCAACAGCCTTCAAGGCTGCTCATCGCTCATTAATCTTGGTGCAGTGTTGTTGGGGTGCAACTYRGATGCGGCGCAGGCAAAACATGCAGCCTTCGTTGAGCAGCCTGGAYAGRTACTTGGAATGTTCGCAGAATCAGARGCATGGTCACCGGTATGCATAGCTGAGCCTGCAGCTAACACCAGGAAGATGCCGAGGTAATGACGTGCGCAGGCGCTTAAGAGCGGGATCATCGTGCCAAACTGTTCAATGAACAKCGGTTTKGGGCATKATACARAAAATATGCAAAGCCACAGTGGAGAAAGTTTACYGTGTTGTCGACTGAAAAATAAGAGTAAAGTNNNCTCATCGAAGMAGAGTCRRGAGCGGAGMTTGAGCGGAGTTAGYTTCAGGTKGCTGCGAGTCTGCTACTGATCARCCTGATTGTCTACGACGSTCACCCTCMCCGAATGTRTATCTTCTCTTCTCAACAWATCTKGCSKTYCGAACTCGTAYACTTATRMWTTCRGCAATATAGTATGCTYTCAACARCTCTGGGACATACTCTGTTCTATTTTTCGKTGTTATCAACCTCGATCGRTAGAAGTTCGCGAAAGCAAAAAGGTTAAACGCATCGCTTGRCCYCGTCAAAAATAAASCTCAGGTGCGRATTTAGTGAATAYCCTCAGCTCAAATTNAAATAGGTGTYCTCTCTCGACCAACTGGAAACYCTCCAGAACGKCTTCCGAACCGTYGGAATCTYCTGCTCAANNGAAGTCYCATCATGATAGCAAGACAGACCCTCCACCTTGGCTCTCTATAGGACTGGTCTTCTATTAAATTCCTCGCCACATAAATTGACATGCCATCTGCTTGCAAGTGGTGCCGGTGTCAAGAGTGAAGAACGGYTCGATGTTCACCATGACCGCCAAAGCAATCGGTGGATCCGGCCATGCCCTGGTTCGTTGTGTCTRGCGACACTTGGTTCGATAGCTGGATATGACTCGCTCCGGTGCTACTCAATAGCTCTATTTTCATACGGCAAGATCTTGGTTCCGGRCTGCCTTCCAAGTTTCAGAACTCAGAGTGGGACTTGGACCCTTGATCACCCTCTGCGGCCTCGTCAGCTTGCACTGACTTTGCCGGGAGCATCGCGTGCCAGGCAACTTCGAAGGTTCTCAGCCAAATCGCAGCCTGCCTCCCATCTATWTTGCCACATATCAGTGCCAGGTCATTGCCGTAGATGGCAATTATTCAACCGAACGGAGACGGAGGTTTTGACACGTTCAGCCGGTTCGATTCACCTCCGCCAAGTCAAGTCTAAAAAGGCACAGTTCAAGGTAAGTCTTACAATTGGAAGCCACAGCGGTTTCAAATGAAACGCCAGCCACGAGGCTGTAGCAGTGGCGCAAGCCTGCCATGAGGATGTTTGGAACACGTGTCTCCGCGTCCCAGGTCTCGTTCAGATTTTATGTTTGTTGCCTCTAGCATGGGCGCCTCGTCCTATTGCCGGAAGCTATGTCATACAACACACTTGGCCATTGCCTTGGGCCCAAAGCATGTTTTCCGCGTTGCACGCCCAAAGAAGGTTTCTTTACCCAAGTGGCGTCAGCACTGTAAGAGTCTGCATACCAACGCACCTCTCGTCAATTGGTTTCAGGCAAGTAGGCCATGCTCTCCGTTGATACGGTTCGTACTATCCTAGCTCACCAGTGAAGACCAGTTCATTAACATCTAATATAGGCAACGACAATCATCGCCATCGATAGGCGCCGAGAGTGAGATCTCGGCGTATTGACCTCCGAGACCGAGTGCTACTCAACTCTCAGGTGTGTGTTCAAACTTGGTTCGGTTTCCTTTGGAAACTGAACCTTGGCCTCTCTGTTCCCTCATGCAAAGGTCTTTTCCCATTCTCGAACCTGTATAGGATCCCTCGCCAACATATCCTATTCGGAGTTTGTCCAGCTCAATCCTCGAGGCTTTGGGCGCCTCGATGTTTTCATATCGATACCTCGAATATTGACCGCTATTGCTAGACTCTAGCCCACGCCTTAGCGATCTTCTTGGCTTTGACCCTGCAGTTCCATCTGAACTCTAGCCGTGCGATGTTTCCGTGTAAGGTTTGTCACCCAAGCCAACCCCGCACTTCGGCGTGATTCGAAACCATTTATCTTATCTAAATTATATTAGCATCCTATATCGTGAAAAGCGGAGATGAAGGTCGAATCACTCGCCAACACAAGGACACCATGTGTTCCAGGGACGGATGTGAAGCAGTAGTCATTGGTAAGTTCTTCCACTCCGAGTTAAGATTGGATCTCACAACAGTCGTCTTGACATATCTGCATCGTGTTACGTCAAATGAAAAGAGATGTGGCTCAGTAGTAGCGAAATAAGGCATCGACGATCCCACACAAGGAAGCGAAGATCGCGGTCTTGGTTGTTGTCGAATCGTCGCATTGCCGGTGGTTCACGTCATCGAGACATACCAATGACTCCATTCAGCATCAGTCCGTTTTGTTCACAACGAGTCAATAAAGGCCCATAACGAACCAAACAGGGCCCTGAATCGAGGTTCAATTCAATCAGCCACTCGTCAGACACAAACCAAGATAGATGAGCAGCTTGAGGCCGCCCACAGTTCACTGTCAGCCACAGGCTCAGAGAAACAAATTCCACACCTTCTCCTCATGCCTTCCGTAGTAGGAGCTGCGTCCATTAACAATCGGGAAAGCATCGAGGGCATCCCCGAGTTCTGAACTTCGGGGCTTTGTCTGGCCGAATAATTGGATTGGACCCCCTTAGAATCCAACGAATGGTCTAAAGGACCCCTGATTTTTGGACCAAGTCACTGAATCACCTTCCACTCGCCAKTCGAGGGTCCAATCCCATCCCTGTCGAAAGGTGATGAGATACAACGTGATCAAAGGTTGCTCACTCATCGCTGTGTGGCGCTACTGTGCGAGGAAGATCCACGGGAATCACGACGCTCGATCCAACATTAATCAACGTGAAACACCCCACCTCCGCAGACGATATGCGATATGAAGATATGAGGCTCGCAGGAGGCTCGGCGGAAACGGCGAGAAAGGGCCAGGAGAGAAAAGCACCAGGTGAAGAAGGTGAATTAACGCGGGACGGCTATTTCGGGGATTCGCGTCCCTTTTGAAGTCCGGTCGAAACACTCCGGGTGAAAAGCAAATCATACAGCCTGCTGCTCGAACAGTCTCGACGCTCATAGAGCTCCTTCATTGGCGATCTGAACAATGGGTGCTCGCGAGCTAATCACTGTGGAAAACGTCCTGTTCCCACCGATAAGCTTTCTCTCGCCGTATCACGCACCCTTCGGGCTAGGCCGAGGTAAGTCGCCCAGTTTTAGGTATCTTCATTCCTTRGAAACGAGGTAAGCCTATCGATATGAGAGCTTGAATATGCCTTGTAACCATCCGAAGCAGGAGTTTTACCAACTCAGCGACACTCGATCTCTCATTTTTCCCGCTCCGACTTGCAGTGTCGCCAGACTGCAGGTAGGAGCTTAACGATATCGTCTTTTGAGCCGCGGAGTAGTTCATTACCGCCCGAGAGATAACAGTGTTAGCATATTTCTATCCTTTCCCAGTCTCTACCTTCCTCAACATTGGAAAGACCATGCCTAAAGGATAGAGTATCCATGAATGTTACATCTGTACCTTATATGAAAGAGAAGCACGCACGATGTTCGAAGGTGCTTGAAAAGGTTGCATTGGGTCCATAACTTCTCAATCGGCAAGGATAGACAACGTAGACAGCGGGTGTCTAAYGCAGGCTCYAGGATRTAGAAGAACTGCTTGCGGCGGCGGTATATCCCGGGCTGRAGGAATCGGTTGGAGAAGAGAACAAGATCAYGATCTCGTTCAGGGGTCGTTATACCATGTCTGTTGAAAACTGGTCGTTACATGCGTTTGAAACGGCTTCAAATACAGGAACACGACTCACGTTTCTGTAACATGCTTCACAACAGCATCATATGAAACGGCAGCCGTTAAATGTTCCRGGCAGTGCAAGCAGCCCCAAATGGGTTTTTCCAGACCTGGATACGGTCGTTCGTGATCCTTCACGAAACGGGTAGCGGCAGGGCTWAGCCGGTCCCARTGATRTTTGGCGCCTCGTTCATTKGTGYGRAGTACATAGATGACCTTCAATMATMMTATGGTTAAATAGGCCATGWCTTTCAACGACGGAGACGAAGACTTACACATTCTCTCCRAGTCATGGCATTTCGCCCACGAATTCCATCTCTACGAGGAACGTTATAGAMGAACCTGGCGTCCAGCTTATCCAGATCGCTTACAGTGGTAGTCCACGGGTCGAGATCGAGGTATTCCAAAAGGGAAACAACGGCATCGTATCCTCGAGATGACCAGACGATTCGGGTGTGGTGATTTACTGGCTTTTGATAGCCACAAAGATGGATGGAGACGTCCTCCCATCCAAAGAGAGCTGTCCCCGCAGCATGYGGCCGACATCTCAAGCACTTGTCACAAGAGAACACCGCGATGGCAAGGTTGAGGGAATCGTCTTGAAGTARTTGGTTTCTTCGTTTRCGCTTCAAKGCRGTCTCTTCGGGAAAGCAATGAGAGAGCAACGAATCCCGAAGTTCGCGTGAAGCCCTCCGCTGGTGRTTGGTCCGCCATTTTCCTACCGCGTAAGAGAGCCGATCCTTGGTGGCGACTCTTTCRGGGCTGAAAGTATGGTTCTTGAGCCTGAAGAAGGGTTTGAACTCCTTGGTCGTCTCGAGGCTTCTTTCCGGCGGACAGTGGATCCATTCGACGGGAGGAAGTTGACGTAGATAGCTCTGGTATACCGCTATAACATGGTTGCGGTTTTCAGTTTTAAGCCTGCTGATTCGGGCACTTTCTAATGATGGATGGAGGCACCGGGCGTGATAGAGAAGGTCTAGAGTACAGGTGAAATTGTCAGTCGTTACACCTCATTCGGGGAGAACGGTGCCAATGATACTGTACCTAGTCTCGAGAAACCCGATATGTTCGTGACTTGGAAGTAGGTCGARATGTAGTCGGAAGCAGCTGAAATATCGACATGGCTGTATCCCAACCTTTTCGTGACGACCTCTGGGAAACTAGCGGAGCAGAAATTGGGACGACCATTCTATCTTGAGCGGGTGMAGACTCACCGTTTGCTGTAATAAGGTGCCTCTAAGTCCTGCATCTCYTTGAATATGCCRACGGCCCATRCCTTCGTTGCTTGCGCGTGCTGCTCGATTTAAGTAAGGTTTTCAAGGGTCGGGATATTCGAGACTCACCTTGTATCTRACAGCCATTTCCTGCATTATCCCATCCTTCACCGACGGCCATTCAGGACCCTGATCTTTGCRRCCAGGGAAAGCAAGACGTAGATTATGGAGAAGATCTTCCTGGTAAAAAGTTCCGTATTGATATTCKCGGTCTGAATTTCTATTGGCGTTCACACCTGGCAGACGATCAGSAAGGCCCTGACGTAAGACAGAAGGTCAGCTTACAGAAYGCTACCGACTTGGCGGTGAGCCCCAATACAAGACCGAATTTAATTCCTCTGGGGTTATGGGGGTGGATTCTGCACTGTCGCATGGTCTCGCYYTTGGATACCAAACGCAGTCTCTGCATAAAGAATTCGAACTTGATTGAGAGGAGTAGTCRCCTATCTGGAAGACCAGACTCACCCTACAATCTCGACATAGCCTCTTGACAAGACCGAAGTCGGGGATAGCGAAAGGGCCATTGCAATTCTGTGGCCGCGGATTAGCTTGCTCCCGCTGTTAGCGTTTCTCAAGAAGAAAAAAACCGCACCTCGCAAATTGTCGGCCCAAAGAGGAGATATGTCCACTGGACCGARGATATACTCGGAGGAGGGCTTGGKATTTCGTGTTGGTGTATCCGGAAGCTGTCCTTCCAAACGCACTCGACATCCGGAGAAACCAGAAGCTGACGAAGAGATTTGGTGGTTAAGCTCAGGTGATACAAGTCGAGCGGATGCAGGTGAGATAAAATCTATGAGGATGACATTAAGCATGTAGCCCATCGATAAGTGCACACAGACACAGCTTCTCCGTTGGTCTACTTACCTCGAAGCCAATATCGAGAGGCATTGCCTGGATTGCGCTGAGGAGAGTTGGTGACTGTACAATACGCTGTTTCTTGACTTGGATCCTCAGTTTGCGAGAAACGAACCCTCGTAGATAATTTCCTAGCAGGCGTYGTATCAGTACTGGGGTGACTAGAAGCGTTTTGAGAGCGCACGATTTTCACGAGTGTGCAGGCACGGYTCCACTTCAGCCTCGTACCTGGCATTGACATGTTCATACATGGGYGAATCAGAAAAGYGAAGATGGAGTGGACGGTTTGCCACCGTGGTAATAAATGTKCAGGGACGCCCTYAATGCCCACATCARCGGATATGAACACGCCAAAAACCAAGTATCGACGTAAGTACTCGATCAGTTTCGGCGAATTGYAAACTCTTACGAAATTTGGCATGRAACRGGCAAGTGCCTCGAAAGCAAMYAGAAGGCGATGAAYSCCCAAGGCTTGTCGGACAAGCATTAAAAAAATCTGCATGAGAAAAACAGTGAATGTAATACCTGTTCCTCGTAGAGCCGGTKTTCAAGCCACGGGGAAGRGAGAYGAAGTTCCTGTGTCARGCCAACACCTYTACACAGCACTCAAAATTAGAATTGACCCGAGTTGCGGAACAATCGCAAMTTTCCCTTCRARAAGCGATAATGAATCCGGGCCTGGTTTGATAACGCTTGAGRGACTCACAACTTATTCATGGCTCCGAACACAGCAGATCGCMGCGCCAAGCACCCATGTTCACTGCTTTACAAAGCCCCGAATCCATTAGGGTTTTGAAACGAGACCYGGATTCTATGACGCGAAGCATTGTTGCGAACGGGTCGGAATTGCGAGTGGCGAGGAGAACAAGGACGACGCGCCCATCGCTGGATCAGGACCGTAAGCCGAAGCCATTACAGACGCAMGTCTGTTTTGGTTGAAAAACCACCTCAAGTCGTCTCAAATCGCAGAGTGTTGATGGTAGATGTCTAGACCCAAGGTCGKACTGTCATCAGAGAGCGAAGAATCGCGTCTTGTCACGGTCACAAGAGTGGTTTTCGAAAATGTTACGGATTGTGACSTRTTTGTGACGGATTGACAGGCGTTGTGACTGTTGCGATTTCCGATTACCGAATTCGAACATGGCCGAGAGGACCTACATGCACCCACTRCTTYTTCCARTCTACCTAGCAGGAAAGGTGTGTCTTGTCTGCGCCCGTGCTGTAGGAAATTTCATCYTATTGCCCCATCTTTTCARGGTTAGCGAACACAGCAMGTTTTCATGGCTGTTTATTTGGGATTCCTGTGACCRGCTCGTCTACTTYAGTCCTCCRCCTCCCATAATAGTTCAAKAGCCTTCAGGCGCTCCGAGTGCTTTCAATATTTTTTACCGCGCCTAAATGTAATGGAGTCAGGACAACAGGCCGTTCAAACAGCCTTGTGGCCTTGCGGCACTTGGGGGAAGGCTGGCCTGATTAGGCAAGAGATTACCACGTGTGGCRGGTTATCATTGGATTCCTGGGTTTTGTGACAGCTCATCCTGAATCCTCCGTCACTCTTCGTCACGAAATTGTCACTGCGGGCGCACTTTCCACAGGGGGCCCGTCACACTCCAGCATCACACTCTCGTCGGCAAAGCAAGGTCACKTCGTCGCCTGCTCGAGCTCGGGAGCCAATATCATTATCTTGCCTCGATTTCATCCTTTGTGTCTCGCGCAGGATGGATGAGCAAACCGCCACCAATCCTCGAAAGCGACCGCGAGAGAATGAGACAGAGGCYCAGAGGGTTAAACGCGAGAAAGCTGCAGAACGCCAGCGACGGAAACGCGAACGGGATCGTGCACAGGCACAGACTCAAGCCCAGCTCGAGGCACAGCAGCAGCAGCAAGCAGAGGAGTACGCCCAGGCTCAGGCTCAAGCCCAGGCGCAGGCTCAGCAGGTGCAGCAGGTTGTGGTAAGTGCTGCTGGTATAGGAATGCTATACGCATCGCCGGACCAGCAGCACCTTCTCCAGAGCCACCCACTCCCTCATCAGCTGGTTCATCCGCAATCAATATCGATGGCTGCTAACATGAATGGATACCAGGAGCAAGATGAAGCTGGGCAGCCTCATTTGTCCAGAGAAGAAGCGGATCGGAGAGACAAGGTTCGTGCATCTGCACGCGAGCGACAAAGAAAGCACCGTGCTTTGGTCAAGGAACGCAAGATGAGGGATATGGGCATGGAGATGGGGGAGGACGATGCTGGGGACGTCGAAGAAGCCATGCGATATCAACCTGGACAATACGCTCTTACGAGTGATTTGCAGCATTCCATCCCCATCTTGGAACCGACATTTACTGGCGTGGGACAAGGGCTCGGAGGCCAGACGTTTGCCTCAACATTGCTATTGTCGTTCTCTTGTGCGCCTTTGTTGAAAGCCCACCTTCTACGCACGCTCAACATGACGAACGAGGAGCTTGCTTCTCTCGAACCCGTCATTGCAGATGCATGGGACCGTTGGAACTCGCAGGTGCGTCCTCTTCAAACTCGTCTCCACTCCRTGACAACACGACCTGACGACCACTAGCGTTCAGTTCAATACGCCGAGGCGCAGCGGACTGCGCAGACAAGCCAACCAACTCCCGCCTCAGTGACGCCGACCGCCTTCACTGTTGAAGTACAAGCTCAACAGCAATCGCAGCCGCAAGCGCAAACGCCTACCCAACAACCAACATCCCCCCAAACGCAACCTCAAACTCAACCTCCTGCACAGACCCAATCTCAACAGCAACCTCCGCCAAACGCGGTCCCAAATCACCCTCCTCCGCCCACCTTTGCTCACACTAATGGACCTGACATTAGCTCCCTTGACTTTCGAAACCGCTTTTCGCATCAACTAACAAGGCCAGTACCCTCGTTCAGCCCTGCGGCTTTCCCAGAATCGCCGCGGACCAATGGGTCGAGCGTGACTGAAGCAATTGAACCCCACCTTACCAACGGCACCAACGGGAAGAACTCATGAAGGCGGAACCTTATTCATTGTTCCTTGTCTTCCCGTTTCAATCCTTCTCCCGTGTATTCTTCTCTGTCGGTCGTTGGGGTCTTGTTTGTTTGTTTTGAGAAGCTCGYCTKTGTGCNGRTTCNNNNTTTTGGATGTGGGTTTTATCCCTTGGACGGTGYGGGTGTYTCCACCGCTGATATCTTGAGCTTGTTGTTCCATTCCATTTTCAGGACATTGCTGATTCCCTTTTCTCCCTCCTCTTTCATATCTCNTTTTTTTTTNCCATTCACTCGCCTCGCTGTCTACATACCTTTCTCCTCTCTCTCCATCATTCATGCATCGTTACGATCCATCCCCATTTTCCTTCCCCTTCCCTTGCGTGCATCTCATCCTTCTCTCGCTTTGCTGCTGACTGTCTCTCCCATGCGTCCAATTTTCCGACCCTTGTTACTTGTTAGCAAATATTCTATGCCTGTACAAGTCCAATTCTTTGACTTAGTAGCCCTTTTCTTTTCTCGTGATATCGGCCCTACCCCCTCGGTTGCGTTTCTTGGTTGTAGAATTTCACTCAGCGTTGTTCGTTAGCGTATCCCATCCTGTATCCCTATCTCATGTTGTAGCACTCTCGCTAGAGGTGTATTTAATGCGGCCCGTGAATTMCATTGCTGCACGTTGGTTGTTGCTGCCTACTTTGAAGTGTATAGACCTTCTGCTGTCTCTCTCCYGACCAAGGTTTGACCGAAGAACTTCCATCTCGATGGATAAAAATAGATTCCCTCTGTGGCTGTGCAGATCAAAGTTTYCGGCAGCCGAACCGTACAGGCCGAACAAAGTGCTCAACACAATCTCTCCCCTCAATCTCGACGTCAAAATGCGCTCTGCCTCTTGTATTTGGCTTTCTTGACTCTCCTACGACACAACCCCTCATTCTACGACTTACGACTTATAATCTGAAGTTCAACTTGTAGGGAGTTTACTGACCTATCTCTATTCTAGGGTATCATTGCCTGAGGTAACYGCTCGGGTACAGATGCTAGGGCGCTCAGAACCTGCGGTGTTACGACAGTAAAGGGGATGGGCGTTGGTTGGAGAAAATGCCTCCGACCTTCCTACAAAGCCTGGAGGCCGATTTTGATGCTGGGTACTGCTTTAATCCTTGCGTTCGGTGGCCAGTCTCGCTTTCGTGGTGACATACCTATCACCCATCTCTCTCTCCTCTCTCTCTGTGGCGAAGATTGTGGACATACAACCCCGCCTTACCCCTTCAAATGGTGCATGATGCACGATGGACCTCCATTGATAACACAGACTCCAAGATTCGATACGATGAAGGCTGGTATTCGGATTCTTCCGAGGCATCATCCTGGAGGATGACCYCCGAGTCTAGSYATTCTAGTCGTTCATTRCATCKGACGAACAGAACCGCCAGCCTRGCTTTCAATTTTACYGGTATGTTCCTTATRCTCATCCTCTCTACATTCGCTACTTAMACTGTCTCTCCTCTTCATGTCTGGGTAGGCACSGCAGTGAACGTCCACGGAGGAGCCTCCAGCAGATCCCAAATTTCTTGGGAATGCTTTGTCGATGACAAGCGCCTAGACCTTCCTGCCAAAACATCACGTGTAGAGGGCAACCACAACCAGCTATGCCATTGGATGGGCGCTGGTGCCGGTGCACACGTTTTGACGCTCAAAGTCACCCGATTACCCCCAGGACAGAGCCTTTGGGTCGACAGGATACAATACCTCGCGTCGAGTGACCATCCTGCAGCAGGAMTCGRTTCACCCAATGCAATGGTRGTCGATGAKCATCTAGAAGCTGCACTGCTGKTGGAACCTCGTCATGAATCTTCCGAGGAAGGCGTCCCTCCTGTCCTTATCGTTGTTGGTGTATTGGGTGGATTGGCCGTTGTCGGCACGCTAGTCATATTCTACTGGCTTCGCAAGCGCCAGAAGCAACGCGAAGCTGCTTTGGAATTGAAGGAGAGAGGCGTTTTGCTTGGTTTGCGCGGCATGTCTTTCAGTGGTGACATTGACTCCAATCATCCTGCCGCGCCCAGCCGCCCATCGGCCGTGCACTCGTTTACCCCTTTGCAAGCAGATTATAATACTGGGCCCCAACTGCCTCCAGGTCTCAGTTTAGGAGAGTCTTCCCCCCNGACCGTGAGATGGAGACCAGCGCTGGTGGAACTTTGCCACCGTGACCAAGTACTTCTCATCTGTATATATAAATTTCGCGTAACGACTAGTATGTAAGGTAGTCCGAAATTCTACCTAATGTCTACAACCCCGGGTATTCGGCTTGATGATAGTGGTCGCCTACTTGCATGGAGGGCGGTTCGCTGTGTCCCTCCGGCTGGTATGACAAGCATTCTACAGCCGGAGAAAGTTCACAACCATTCTCTACGATGACGTTCCTAAACCTTAAACGATAAACCAAGATGAAACCAAGGCCTTTATCGGGCTCTTAGGCGCTTGTCGTTGACTCAAYTGATGCCAAGAGGCAAATTCGCGAGAAAATTTGACGGCATCCCAAGGCAACTCGGCGGASCAGCATCGAACCATCATGGATGAACACCTTCCCGGTCGCAGGCTAGCAAACGGCTTTTACAGGCACGCCAAATGGACAMCAAATTCCCCTTACCTTTACTCCTTCCGTCTCCCCCGTCCCCTTAGTGGAGTTATTTAGACAGTCTTATACAGTCTGTCCTTCCGTTCTTCATCCGGTTCCGTTCACTCTATCCCACATTCTTTTTCTGCTGCTTGRAATATGGCGGTCAAAATACGGTCTTTACTGTTGTTCTCAGCACTAGCTGCTCTGGGGCCTGCGTTGGCGGCACTTCCGACGGTGACCGTGCGGGTTTCGAGCACGGCACCGGCCAACGCAACGCATGTTATTCCGGATAACTTCATTGGGATTTCCTACGAGCTTAGCTCGTTCGACACGCTATGTACGTCGACTGGGTTTGCTGGCACTKGGGCAKTCGCTGATGGGSTTGAGCAGGGGGTACGACACCGAAGACGATGCCGGTAGCTATGCAAAATTACATGCACAACCTGGTCGCACGACTATCGAAACCTTTGCGGATTAGGCTTGGAGGGAATGGTATGGATGGGTGCGTCGYTGTATATCGTCTGGGRGAGCTCYCGCTAATTCTTAGTACCCTYGTCTAGCTCGACGTACATGCGATCGCTCAACGAGACCATGCTCGAGCACATCGACCCSGACGCGTACTTCAACGACATTCCGGTCCATTTTGGCCCTGTCATCTTCGACGTCTTGAATGCCATGTACGAGAAAGTGGGGCCCATGCAGTTTATGATTGGGTTGAGTATGCGGGACGGACACGACTTTACCAACATCGTGGAGCTCGCCCAGGACGCGACGAGCATGCTTGGTTCCCGTTTAGATGTGATGCTTCTTGGCAATGTCAGTCCCCTCCCTTCACGGAGTTTCTTGGCCGCAGCTGATGATCTTCTTGGTCTGTTCGTTGCTCATAGGAACCTGATCTTTATGCTGGGCACGGCGAAAGGGATGCATATGAAATCGAAGACTATGTACGTCGTATTAGGCTTGGCTTTCTCTGTGGGATACAAGTCTGACCTAGCCTTAGATCCCTGAACTTGGCACTGCTATYGAGGCTTTGACTGAGGGAGGGGCGCTGACTAGAGGTGTCCCTATGATCGGTGGTCCGACCATATGCTGTGGCTGGTGAGTTCGAGAGCTTCTAGTTCAATCCGCCTTCTGCCCTCATGATKGTATGCTTATATGAATTGATAGGACTCTTATCGACATCCTCAATGCCGGAATGGATCAATATGAATACAAGTACTATACGTGAGTGATTAGTGCTAGATCATTCATGCTTCGTTTCCGAGCCTGACTTGGGTCGATAGCCTSCAACGATATCCTAATCACGCGTGCTCTGGYGTTAATGAGCGGAATACTAATATGACTTAYTACCTTACTCATGCTAATGGTGCGTAAATCRTCGAGTCTCATGGCAGTCAGCATCCTCMTYACTCTTTTGCAGTTGGTCCCTATCTGACCTGGAACTCTGAGGGACAGGCAAGAGCCAAAGAGCTTGGAGTACCTATCCTTATGACGGAGTACAACTCGGTTGCGTGTGGCGGCAGTCCCATTTCTGACATGGTTAGCGCATTTCCTCATTTATATTGCAAGTCATGAACTTGATACTAACATCTCGTTTACAGTTCGTGATGTCCCTATGGGCTGTCGACGTCGGCCTAAAAGCTGCATCTCTGGAATACGAAGCCGTCTACCTACACACCCGCGAACTCGGCATCCAATACAACCTCTTCGACCCACCCTCGGCCGAACGCTCTCTCGAAGCCGGGTGGCGCACAGGCTCCCCATACTACGCCGCTCTCTTCTTGGCTGAACTCACTTCGCCCAACGGCAACCTCGTCGTCGACCTCAACATCAACAACTCGACTACAAACGCAAACGCCACGGCCGCTGGCTACGCTGTTTACTCGGGTGCAGATCGCACTATTGAGAAGTTCGTGTTCTTGAACTTTAACGAGAGCGACAGTCAACCGTTTAGGATCCCTGCTAACCTCACGGAAAAGATAGAGTATCGGGTATTGACWGCACCGAGTGTTAGGGAGACGAAGGATATCAAGTGGGCTGGTCAGACGATTGGGGACCTCGGTAACCTTGAGGGYGATCAAGAGACCGTGTCGATGTTCTGCCAAGAGGGATGCGTGGTGGACGTGCCGGGGCCTGGTGCGGCTCTTGTCGTTCTGGGGGATAGTGTTACGTTGTTCAGTGGGAACTCTACGCTYGTTGGGAGTTTGTCGGTGGGTGAGGAGTCTGGAGCTGGGCGGGTAGCTGGGTATTCTTCGTGGATTGGGTTGGCTGGTGCGGCTGCTGTGTCGGTGGTGGCCACCTTCTGGACGTAATAGCGTTTGGTAATAGCATGCGGATTCACGACCAGACATTGACTGACATCTATAATTCCTGCTAATTYACGGAAGGTAGGCTAGTTTGACANCCCACATCTCTAGTAGGAGAGAATGACCTTTTTGTTCCAAGTTAACCTGCCTGCAGCTCCCGGCGCTGTTCTGCTGTGTCAAGCGGGCGCGGACCTGCTTGGAGCTCTTGGAAAACCTTAAATGAATTGTGGGTGTTTTCCCGAGTCGTTTCTATGACAAGAGGCTAATAATGGACTCCATTGTAAGTACTAGGAGTCGTGAGCGGACGATACTGGCGGGGTAGGTCAGCTAGACAGTCTTCGAATGTGACCTCTCTGTACTAGTAGCAGGATGGACCATTCATCGGTGACCCAGGGGCTGTCGAGCGCAGTGACAATTCTTGCTCTCAGCCATTGTTGTGCAAACTTGGACAATACCGGTTGCGGGCCGTGGGCGCTTGATTCTATTTTTGGAGGAAGGCTGGGTTGCTATTGTTCTCGGTCAGCCCACACTCTATTCTTCTCTCAGGCGGCGTTCCACTCATTTTTTCGCTTCTCTTCATCTTACCATCACCTTCTTTCCTTTCAGCTTTTTTCTCTTCTCTTCTGGCAAGCACCAGTCGAGCTCGATCCTTTCACGTCTTTGAGATACCCACTCTCCTTCAAGTGCTCTCTTATACCCTGGTTCCAGCAACCCCAATGCATCGTGAACTGCAGCGAAGAATGTCGGCTAAGGATGCGTATCTGCATCACTTGGCGAAGCGGGTCCCCCAGCACTATGCATACGACGAACCTGGCACCAACATGCTCCCCAATGGCCCAATTACTATCACGATCACCCGTACCCTACCTTTACCTACCCCCACCCCCACTATCACCACGTCCATGACACGATCCACGACACTTCCCTCTGACTATAACCATGGAGCCTCTCCTCCTCCGTTGGAAACCATTCTACCCTCCGTCCCGTCTTCGAGTCCCCAGGTTGCTTCGACTCCCACCAGCTCCAGTACCTCCGAGTCCCTGTCAGCCCCATCCGCCGAACCCCCCACCGGAAGTGGAACTAGCGGCAACAACACAGCAGCGTCTGGAACCTCCGCACGGCGCAATTCGCTACCTCCCGGAGCCATGATTGGCATTGTCATTGCCGGAATCTTCTTGATTGCTGGCATTGCCATCTTCGTTATYAGGAGGCGCTATGTTCAGCGGAGGCAGAAACTGCGGAAGGGGTGGGCTCGTTCYAAAGGGTCCCGGCTGTCGGGCTCTTATGARCCCAAGTCGGCTTCGAACTCGAACACTTCCTTGACGTCTGATCAAGACACCACCACCATGCTTGSCACCGATAGTCCTCGTCGGACTGGACCCCGTCCGCTGTCGCTGGYGGAGGCCCAGCAGACCCCCTTTCGCTCTACCAGCTCCGCCCGCTTCGTATGGGAACGAGTCTTTTGCTTCGGTTTCTCAAACTTCCGYCAATAACGCGAGTGGTGTTGCCAAGTCGAAACRGGCTTCTTCGAAGAAATCGAGCTCTCCTATTTATGGWCCGCCCACTAGCTGGACTTCGTTCTCCAAGTCGAACGCAACYGTRACCGTCAYCTCGACCTTTATCACCACTCTCCCGGACGAGTTGGCTATTACGACTGGAGAATCCCTTCGGGTTTTGGCAGAGTACGATGATGGGTGGGCGCTTTGTCTTAATTCGAGGGGGGAGCAGGGGATGGTCCCGAGGGAATGTTTGGATGGGAGGTTTAGTATTGCGGTTGAGGATATGACTCTKAGTCGTGGGCTGGGCGGCAAGTTGAAGAGGATTAGCAGCCTTCAGCCGACTGTGGCCGGGAACTTCAGGCGCTTCTGATCTTGGACTTCCAGTTCTTCCTTTTCCTTTCTTTCTTTCGTGTTTTTGTGATAGGGGCTKTCCTGCCAGACGATCTGCGATTATTCCTTCCTTGATGCATAGTTTATTATCATGACGATCTATTCGACGATTTCCATTTGCTACGGCAGTTTTGTACTMTCTATTCCGTGTGGACTTTGCGACTCGGNTTCATGACCATRCGACAGTGTAAAACCCGTTATTCCACCTCATCTGTACTGTACTCGTTCATTGTTACACGTTTTCTTTTCTATTTTCATCTTCCAATTTCCGGGCCATCGGACTATGCACGTTACTGATCCGGGATCACCTATCGAGTCATGATGAAGCTAAGTTTCGTTTCAACGCCACTGGCAAGTGTAATTTCAATTCCCCCTCTACCACTGTGATCCCTCCTTCAGATCACTAGAATGCATACCCACCTCGTTGCCAGTGGGAAATGACTCCAAATATATCGCCGTTCTCCACCGTTCTACTCGCGAATCAGGGAGCTGCCAAATTTTGAATGTCCATCTGTCAAACCGACCTCATGGGTCTAGCCCGGCATGCCTTGGAGCACAGGCGCCGCAGGGCCTCACGCCCTTCTGACCTTGGGCGCTTTTCATATAGAAATATGTTTCCATATAATAACAGTAGGGGCCGAGTAGCCTACATCATCCCCCTATTTTCATCGCCCCCAGGAAGCTGGAGAGAATGGGCGACTCCGATATYGTGGTGCGTTTCCCTTGCCGTCCCATGTTGAAGGAGTCACTGAGGAGACGCTGATTACCGATGCAGTATGCAATCGATGACAGTGAAGCTGAGAAAGCGCAGCTTCGCGAATCGAGTTTGACGGCCAGCGGTATTTTGCCTACTTTGAAATCGCCCAAGGTTGAGGTTCAGGAATCACCAGTGGAGGTSRCAGGCGGAGGAGGAGGAGCGCCGGGKGATGGAGGCGACGCGGGAAGGGAGCGAAGGGGGAAGAAAGTTAACCTCGARTTCAGATCAGAGGCTAGGATATGGTACCTGTACCTCGAGGACGCGGAACAAGAGGCGAAGGACAGGGTGGAGCTGTGGAAAACAGGGYTGGACTCCCTCCTCATTTTCGTGAGCGTGCCATTCTGATTGACAGGATAACACGATCTTTGACAGCGCCCATGACAGGCTGGTCTGTTCGCTGGAATCGTCTCATCCTTCGTTATCGATGCTCGTCGGGATCTCCTTACGAATTCGGAGCAAAATCTCCTGAGCGACATACGGGACACTTTACGCGGGATGTCAGTCATCGACTTCGTTAACATCCCAGTCTCACAGAAGTGGATCAACGGTCTATGGCTTGTAAGCCTCTATATTACCCTCTTCAGCGCAATTATGGGGGTCCTGGCCAAAGCCTGGCTCGCGAAATTCGTCCCCGCGACCACGAGACGTGAAGCTGCGGACGCTTATCACCGGTACAAGTTGGACAAGCAGGCGGAATTGTGGTATTTGGAGGAAGTTATCACCCTCGTGCCGCTGCTTGTTCAAATTGCTTCATTTCTATTCCTGGGTGGACTGGTCGTTCAGAGTATCACTGACGACCAGACTCTTGGTCAYGCCCTTCTGGCCTTTTGCATATCCGGTTGTGCCATTTACCTGACTATGACCCTTCTTCCCYTATTCGTCGCCTCTTCACCTTTTAATACTCCCCTCTCGGACCTCCTAGTGTGGCTGGGCAAGATGCTTGTTGCCTTAGTGACTTTAAAGTGGCCCTCCAACTCCGGGTGGCAGGTGAAGACAGATATTAACGACGGGTTAGCAGAAATCCTCTACACCAAGCTGATCAAATCCCCGAAACCAACATACGTCGACGAAGCGGCGACAGAAATCGCYCTACCTTCCTTCAAGAGGAATTGGATTGATTATTTGTGTCGGAACGATACTCCTCAACATTTGTTAACGCGCTTCAGACAATGTTCGTCGACGAGGACCGATAATGYGATCAAGAGGAACGASATCCTTTGCAGCCACGTACTTGCCTTTCTCCAACTCGTGGACCATCTTGAAGASAAACTTGCAACCAATCCGAAGGCCACCTCYGCYGAAGACAYGCTCCCGGATTACAAGTTTCTCCTTGGTGCCCTCCGAGCCTCGCTCGAATCCGGGTATCCCCTTCATCGCTGGAACAACCTACCCGAGTCACTTCGCCCACTATCATTTGGCCTCAGGACRCAAATTCTGAGCCTTTTCAAACCGCTCCCWGAAGATTATCGGAAAKGTAAAGACTCGACGCTTATCGAACTCGATTTCCATTCCAACGAGATGTCGGACCGTCCTTGGGAGTTGGCGTGTCAAGAAATYCGTTCTACTCATAGRCTRCACTTCATGTTGGCCGCYTGTCGTGGCGTCCTGCAAGGAGAGAAGAATGTRAAGACCACCAGTGCCTTTATYCTGGGYCTGTGTCTRGCAAAGGGTAAGTCGCGCTCTTCCGTATCGTTGRGTAYTATTCGGCTTACACTAGTGCTTAGCTGGCTGTAGTGCGTCAGACACGGGGCGTACAAGCGAATGGGCGGGGAACATCGAGGCAAAGGAACGTGCCATCGTTGATTCACTGGCACTGGAGTTTTTGACTCAACTCTATGCGGCTACGAGTGCGTGTTTGTTCCCCGTATATCCTACAGGGGNCCAACTRACTGGTCTTTCAGTGRACGAACTGGAAGATATGGCAACAGCAGCCCTGAACGACATCTCGTCCCTATCTCCGGGGTTCGAAATCGGCGCTGCCCACCCACGTCAGGGAATATTGGAGACCCTTTTCTCCACATTAACTCTTCCTCATCGTGCCTTACGGGTTCACACCATCAAGATGCTCAACCATGTCCCAGACCTGAAACGTAAGATTCCTCCGATGTTTACAAGTCATGTTGATCCACCTGACTTTTTGCAGCCGACTTGTTCAACACTGGCTCGATTGAAATTATCTCGAATATGATCGTGTATGAAGACGARGATGCTAGAGAGGATGGGCTAAAAGTRCTAGGAACTTTRGCAAACTCCTCAGATGAAATGAGGTCTACGGTGACCRCCACTCTGCTTGCTAGCGTTGAGTCGGGGTTCAATCATGAACCGCAGCACCGTCTGCGCACTGTCGCGTTTATTARRACGATCTTGGACGGTAGGTGTCCCTATAGGCATGAGCTATTGGCGAATTCACACGTATCCTTTTCAGATTCCGGAAGTCCGTTTTACTGGCTTCTCGACCAATATATCCCTAGCTTGGTTGAGGTTGCCTTGAATGCTGACTCGACGGATGTTCGCCAGCCTGCTCTGCGCTTGGCGAAAGATCTATGGACAAGAGGTGATATTTTCCCGGGTTCATTTGTTCCRTCAATCTAACGTCGATATATATTTTTTTTCGCAGAGTTTGGAACAGCCATYAGGACTGCCATACCAAAGACACTTAACACAGGATTAGATCACCCGGAMTCTGGAAAGCGTTCCCATATTTTGACTGACCTATCAGATTTTYTGAAAGACGATGGATCGAAAGACGCCTCGGAAAAGCCTCCGTATGCCTTTGCGTGGAGYTGGCATACCGACTTGGTGCAAGGCATATTTCCTGTYGTATTCGAGAAGATCGTGAGGGCTGCCATACATGATGACGACAGCACRGTTCGCGACATGGCTAAGACGCTTCTCAAGGATATTAGCAAAGACRGTAAGCCTTGGRTCAAGAWATACATTTGATAGTCATTAATTCCCRCYTCTTTCAGRCCGTCTCATKGGRCTATTCATCGTCRACGCKCTWCCYTGGCTGGAAACTGCCGCWGTGCAGCCTAGYTGGTGGTGGGTCCGCTACAACGCCGTGCTGGTGTCAGAGACTTTCGTRAGCCAGCGTAAGTRAAG
>JANBPK010000750.1:0-118650 GCA_027579435.1 Candolleomyces eurysporus | reverse complement strand
TCAAAGCATTGTTTTCGGGCTTGCGTMTCAATGAMACCACAACGKYTTAGTCGACCTCACAAACGAAAGYCTCATCAARAAGCTCGTTGAATGGGCTGGYGCMGATGAAGATGACGATGTTCGACGCTCTTCCGTCAGGCTRATTTCAACCATCTGTAAAGACCATTATTTGAGCYGTGCGTGACCTAKTCCTAATGCCTGAATGAACTYSTCTGAACCTCTKTTGCAGCGGAGATGTTGGAGGTGGTGAAGKCRACTATATTATCAGTGAARGATARAGTYATCGAAGAAGGATATMCMACYATACGCTCTCTYTGGATTTCTTTYTTAAGCGAYATGGTCAAACRTGGTACGATTYTCYCCRKATAMTCCGATAGCCATSCTTCGTTAATACTCGCGCTTAGTKTCGTTTCCTGAGGTCGTTCCRATCCTTYTCGRRCTTTACGTCAAATTAGACAGCGACTCCGAGRTGTGGAAAAAYGCCCATGARGARTTCTTAATGCTGGGAGAACATGARRATGGTAGGTGCAAGAACATCTANTTKTTGAGACCCTGCTCTGACTTGCTYGATATTCAAGRTTCTGAGTATACCAAGGCACTCGAAAGCGCCTTGCCRCAGAATCTCAMGTTATCCTTYCACGGYTCTCGGAGCGACTGGCCATCCACAGCGAAATGGATTAGGCTGTTGGTGGCYCTTTCGCRAAGACGTGCGTTGCTTCACTTGCCGATGAAAATTANGTAGTAACCTTTCCCATTYCAGMGGGCCTGAAGGAAAGCGCCGACAAGGTTTTGAAAGGTATAGCCAAAGATGTGAGGGATGGGATCGAAGCAAAACCCCCTCCGAAGCCAGTGGAAACAGATWCAGACATACATGAATCTCAGGCTCAGGACGAGACCGAGTATGATGGTCGGTCCCTTACCTYCWTTCGACTCGACTGAGYMYTAATCTTCCTAAACAGGTGCGATGGATTACATGCCTCAATCGACGCTGAAGCTGCCGCTGCGTCGACTACTCTACAAAGTTGGRTGGGACGATCGGAGGACTTGGRYCGATATCGTCGCTAMCATCTCTGCAYATTGTAACGACTTTCCTTTCRCTTCTCGCACAGATATTRATRCAATTTYTCYAGTCCCGCTCGATTTCCAAGACGCACATACCATCCTCTTCCARATAGCAAAGCACGATTCTGAYRCAGATGTTCAAAACGCGTGCCTCARATCTTTGACTCTACTCGCGAAACARTGTAAGTRCAGGACATGTAATTTTTGCCCATATATCCCAGGGTAATAACCTGWTTGATTTGGCCTACCAGCCGTCGCCAGCGGGCTAATCAACGACACTATCAACTATTTTGATGACTTTAGCGGTCACTCAGATTGGAGAGTTCGCTTTGGCTATACGCAGCTGCTATCTTCCGTAGGGGTTTCAAAAGAGGGTAAGCGGCCAACTGCTCCCATYATTYAAATMCTGCTCATGATNNNGAYGACAGYTGACYTTTCGGACGAGGTTCTCAAGAAGCTCTCGRCTCGTGCWTTATTGGATYYTGACTATGACTGTCGTTCCGAAGCYGTGAATACGTTTTTGAACYTCCTAGARATCGAGGACAGTGATCGGAACCCATCACCCAAAGAACGATATCGTGCCTATGTCGAAACCATGGTRAAGGAGCACTTCCATGCCGGCATCGAGGACGGTARTTGGAAGGTRCGCCAATCGTGGATCAAGCTAGCCGGTACTCARATCAAAGAYGGTGAGGAGACATGTAGCAGAGCYCATCTAGACACTATCTGACTTCACGAAGCTGAGTTTCCCGAACTCGCCAAACTGTTCGATGCTTCRATCAAGGACAGTGACKCCGATGTGCAGGCCGAGACGATGAAAGTAYTACARCGGCTTCTCGAAGATGGTAATGTYGCTCCGWTKTTCCTTAATATCATKYTAYTGAGYTGYKTYCCAGCCAAATTGAGGGSATCAATAGCAGCAAAGCTAGGGAAAGCTCTCGGYTCTTGCCTYTCAGCTCCGGAATAYACAGACCGCGCTGTGTCGGTGCTGACAACRATCACAACACCGCCCTMCGCTCAAGAAGACGGTKAGATKTAACGCCCTWCCCAGAGACCTATCACTAACGGCCTTTCAAGRCTMCGGGARGGAGCTCCGAGAGCGGCATCAGCTMTGGATCCAGATAATCTTACTACTCGGTCGCAATGGTCTGTGYACTTNTTGAATTATTGGTCRTTTCAGCAYGCTCACTGCCCTYYAATGTAGTCGAGTTYCAAGCTTTGCCGAAACTCATTGAGGTAGTAATAAAGGAGGAACGGAGYGACACYACTTTTGAAWCYCAGGAWGCATTATAYTCCTTGTTCCAGAACGGTGAGCMTCTCTWYRCCGAACCCARRCCGGTCGTATTKTAATCACCTGGACAGTCAAACTTCCCGACCCAATCGACAGCATCCTCCCCAAAGCCATCGAATCAGCACTGAAACTCGATGCRCCATTCAATGTCCGTTCGGCCGCTATCAACCTATTTGGWCGCCTGATAGGATGTGTACCTGGTCGTGGTRCGTGRGSCTYAACATTGTCTTGGYRKYGCGTGTTYTAATYTAGACAAAGGTGAGRGCCARCCYAGATACGAAAACCTCTTGGGACGGARCAGTRSGTATCTTCGTTCAAGATCATGTCCTCCGCTTGAYTCCTTCSTCCAGGTGATYCGCAAATCATCTCTCGATTGGCRGACAYCGTCATCAAAGATGAGTACGACGAYGYACGAATKGCCGCCCTGCGAGTTTTGAAGRCRRCWTACAAGGCTACGGAYCGTATGTCNAAGCTCGTCTCTCYGCYCTAGYCATMRATATTTACTYGTTCRTCTAGTCTTTCGGTTCCGAGACGCCATCAAARCATCTGTGTCGAAGATCATCGAKAGCTCTCTGAAGGATCTGGAGAAYTCTAGACTSCGCACAAACGCRGTGTCAGTTGTARACAACCTGACCGAGGAGAATTCGAATGGTATYRYGCTTCAAACMCCTCCWRAWTTTCCAYAGCACSCTCACTGCAASGCTGTTCATAGATCAATTCAGGGACYTCGTTTCCCCTTCGATYTCYCAATTGCTGAGAACAGTTTTGTTAGAAGGCGAYGAGAATATTGGTAACAGCGTGGAAAGGGTCCTGTTTGATAATTTCACRGCCGCCACCACAGAAAGTCAGTGMAAGTGTCTTGTCGAGTTGTCTTGCTGATCATWGGAATAGCGAAACTCAACCGTGACGTCTTAATYGCGATACCCCCAATGGCGGCAACGCTCACTGTTGCCGGAAAGGCTATCGTCATGCGACTCACAGGGAACCGTAAATATCTCMACGCAGRTCATCATACTTGRCTTTGATYCTTACTRTGACACTGTAGTTGCGATCTCAGACGATACYGCCGCCACTATCGCGCATGCYYTGACTCCGATGCTCCGAAACACATCATCATTCGCTCGCGCGACTGCGATTGAACTCCTTCTCAAACTGTATACAAAACATCGTRAGTATTCTAAYATGCTGACGGYYCRACTTACACCTGACCTRTTTCACTRTTTCATAGGCCATTCGAAGCCGCGGCTCATTGARTCCGCCATACCTGAGRTTATCAGCTTGGCGTTCGATGACAAGGACGATGTTGGAGGAATACGCATCACCGCGATCCAGYTACTCGTGGCCTTGTCATCAGGACCTGCATGTGAGCCCATATCAGTTCAGCCCCACTCTTTATGACTCACCTTCGTGCCCGTTAGCCTTGGAGAGCGTMGGRGAAGGGCAGCCTGAACCGTCRACTGCAACCACCAGCTCGGTGCTCAAGCAAATCACTCCCCTTGCAACCAAGTTTATGGCACTSCTTCAAGTTGAACACTTGAGGCCCTCTGTGGTGGAACTGCTCTCTTTGATGTCGCTAGATCCCACAGGCAAGTAATTGTGCTCGAGGATCAGATCCAGATGGCTCAACGATAACGCTTTCAGTCCGCCAAACAATCATGCTGCGCATAGCTTCTATGGCTTTCGGTCCTGAAACCCTTGCCCTCGTGGGTCACGTCGAGCTGCTTTCCCGCCTCATCTCAGATGGTCAGTATAGTTTCGTCCCTTTTGATTGGAACACATTCTTAAACAGTGAGATAGGACGTTTGGGCGAGAAGGCCACCGATTACATGACACTTTTCCTGGCACCAGCATTGGTTGCTCGCCCACAACTCGCCTCATACAGGCTCAAGATCTTGACTGCGCTCTGGTGTCGGTACGGCAGAAGGACCCTGGAGGATAGTGATGCCCCAGAAAAGGTMGTGAAACATAAGGAATTGCTTGAGTGGTTYACTCTCGCATTGTTTGGGCGGCATGCCACTGCGCACGAAGCTACAACATGGCGTACACGATGCGAAGTATGGCTATCGGCTACCAGGAAATGATGATGTCTTCACTGAATTGTATCTATACTTGGTGTCAACGTACAAATTTGTATCCGAACCCCAATAAGATGGGCATGGCTTTCCACAAAGGAGATAACGAGGACTCATTGGTGTTCTCTCAATGATTAACGCTCAAATTAGATCAGATCCAGCGCCTANGGGTGCGTGGGAATGCTGATTGTTGGGAGANNNCATGCTGCAACCACGCTTCGTCATATGAACGCCTCGCARAGTCGCAGTCGGAGAAAACAGTACAATGGTAAGTAGCTCAAACCCACGTMCAAACATATGCTCAACGTCAAAAGGTCGACTGCATGGGTRTCTCCCAGAAATCGTCTGCCTTTCCCGCCTGCCATGCGGTTCCTGTTGAGATCCTGCTTAGAATCTTTATGACTCTGAGCAGCGATTTGTTTGATGCCAGTTACTCCGATGTAGACTCCCCAGAACTTCCTCCACGCCTCCTATCACAGGTCTGCACGCAATGGCGGACCATTCTCCTTGATTATCCGCSTTTCTGGGCAAAGATCACGCTAACAGGGACCTCCCAAGAAGAATGGCTGAACGAGCTCATCCGTCGTACGCGCGAGCATCCTTTAGACATTCGCGTTTACTTGGACACACATTCCCCTGCATCCAGTTTCGGCACGGCGAAGCGTAACATCACCAATGTCGACCACATCCTGCAACACATTGCGCGTGTCCGTTCGTTGGTTTTGAAAGCGAAGCTGAGCGATTTGAACGCTGCATTTGCCCGAATCCCCACCCCACTGCAGGCACCCCTTTTGGAACAGTGGGAACTGGAGCGCTACCGGGAATCTGGAATGATCTTCGATATTGCCCATGATACGATTCCCTTCCCAATCCACGCTCCCAGAYTAGCCTGTCTTCAGACGCGATTTTACCCRCTYTTCCACTCAGGAATGTCTGGAACGATACGGGAATTGGAGATTGAAGATGCCCGGGTAACTGAGGTTCTCGTGGCGACCAACTATTTGGGTGTCTTGGTGGAGCTTCCTGCACTAGAGCGGATCGATCTGAAAACATTCCAGTTCCAGCCTCTCTGGTGGCAGCCTCTGGCTACGCCACCAATGATCTCCCTTCCCCACCTAAAACAGGTCACATTACACGGTTACCGTGACCTAATTTTGTTGTTCCTCTCCAGCGTGCAAGCGCATCCCAATTGCCTTTTCAACCTCCATCTCGGTATAACTACCCAATGTGGTCGCAGAGAGCTCGAAGTCCTAGGAGAGCGTATTGTGGACAAGATGAAGACCTGGCAAACYCACCATATTCAGGACAGCAAATTCTTCATATCTGTCTCGGAATCAGACGCCAACCACTTCCAAATCGTCCCCTGCTCACTCAATCCGTCCCCAAATACTCCYTCCCTCCTCCTGTCGATMCACAAAGACAACACCCATAACCCCAAACAYATACGCATCTCCTACCTGCTTGGGATGTTCTATCGTATGATGAAGAGCATCCRCGGRCCAACGAAGGCAACCGTCGCTATCGCTGGGGATCTCGAAACYTCACTCACYCAGGGAGGTTTGCTYCGAGATCTTGCCATGCCGAGCGTTATCGACCTCACCYTTCACAACCCGCGCCCATCCTCCCTCGCTGACATCTACTCCATCCTCCGATTACAACCCCGATGGCTCCCTGCTCCAAATCTCGAGATCCTTCGTTTCGCTGGGGATTGGGAAATCGAGAAGTATTGGGGAAAAGAAGATCCTCCAGGACAGACRAAAAGTACCCTCGACACGATGCTTGGGAATGGCACAGCTCCCCTGCAATGCCCGTTGAGGCTTATCGACGTGAGCCAACTCGACCATCGCTGCCCATTGTACGAGGCCCTCGTTCATTCCTCCCCAACACTTCACCAGCTTGGCGTCGAGTTGCAGCTCTAGTCCGCGAACTTGACATTTCTGTACCCTTATACCATACCATACCTGCACCATAGCTAACGGGATATATAACCGAGAGTTGCCCACACTTTTGAAATCAATTATCCTGTATATACGAGTAGTAATGGATGGTCGTAACCGGTCGTGAATGGGAGAATAAGTACAATAAATAAATACAAGCCAAATGAAAAAAAMGAACGCCTGGGGATCGAAAGAACTAGCTACAAAGCAGATGCAAGAAGCAAAACACATGATGAAGCATTGGAATGTTAGGGAGAGTGAATTGGGATTGAGGAAGGAAAGGGGGATCTGTCCGCAGGTAATCCACGGAAAACAAATTTAAATGTGCGCAAGAGACGATGCGTTGAATGATCGGCATAGAAAGAAACGTGAAAGTTCCGACGTGAAACAAATAGGAAGAATAAAAAAGCCAAGAAAGAGGAAAGAAACGTTACAAAACATGGTGTCATGACAGCGCAGGATCCTTCGCATTCGACTTTCGCCGTCTAAAGCTCCTCGGCAACGTCAACTTCTGCGCAATACCCCTCTTCGTTGGTGAACTCTGCGGCAAATGCTGTTTGCTCATCCGCCGTTCTGACAGATTACTCTGCAATCTCTGAATTGCGACACCACGCTCCTCCATCGAGAAATCGAATCCACGGTGCTGTGAGGTGATACCGGTGGACATATCCGTCCGACTTGCAGACCTGAAATCGCCCGATGGACGTACAGGTATCGACGATACACTCCGCATACTCCTGGTGGCAACGGATGCAGGTCTTCGTGGGTAGACCATTTCTTCAGAGGAATCTTGTCGAAGCTCGACACCAGGGTTGAACTTGCGAACATATCGGATGATGTCGATGTCGTCGGCGCGGTAGCCCATCCGGTAAGCCTTGTAAAGGTATCTCGGTAGGAGCGAGATGAAGATGGTAAGAGGGAGGCAGAGCCAGAAGTACGCGGATTTGAAGAGGAAGTTGTTGTTCCCGTAGACAGGAGTGACGAACCAGCCAGGAGAGATGGAATTGTAGACGGCCTAATAGTCGGGACTATTAGTAACCACGATTGGGATTTAAAAAAAAAAATAAGACTCACAGTATACAGCCAGACGAGGATATCACCAAGGAATACTGCGAAGAAGACCCAGGCCGTCCAGGTGTTGGTATTCATACCATTGAAGAAGTTGGCCGTGAACACGGCAGCGAATACCATCGTTGTGGAGAGCTCGTAGATACTGATTGCCCATCCGTCCGACCGACTGGAGACAGTGACGTAGGTGTACAAGATGAGGAAGAAAATGACGGCCGACTGAGAGAAAGGAGTTAAAACTGATTTAGGAAAAGTGGAAACACATAGCCCACCTGGAAAACTCCATCAAACATGAAAACTCCAAAGACCTTCATGCCAAACCAGCGGCCCTCTCTGCCGAAGCGGTACAGCTCAGGGAACGCCATGAGATCATGATCATCTGCGTCATACGATGGTCAGTAAGATATCGGAGCCACCCAACTCCAGAAAGAAACACACCTGCAAGTCGATCGAACAATCCAATGGCAATGACAGGAGCGATAGTCCAGAAGGAATTCCAGAAAAGAAGGTAGGTATATTCGAGGACACTGAGAAACGCAAATTAATGAGCTACCCTCATGGATAAAACAGAAAACTCACTAGGTTGAACTCCAGGCGCAGTAAATTTGGAACCACCAGAGCACACCGATACAGACAATGTTCTTGTAGAAGAAATTGAGAATCCTATGAGGCGAGGCCTTCAGTTTGATGGGAGAGGCAATATTAAAGCTCGAGGCTACCCACATGTTTCCGTTTCGGTAATATGACCAGTGTCCATGGACGAGCAATAGCCGTTTGAGGAATCGGAACTGAAGGGGAGGCATTATCAGCGATCACAGTCAGACTTATGGGAATACTGGCGGCACATACCTGAGCGATGGCATAATCCGACGAGTTCACAGCCTGCAACCCTTCCTCGCCCGAAATCCCAACACCAACGTCCGCAGCCTGGATCATACTAACATCGTTGGCACCATCTCCAATAGCCAGGGTCATAGTCTCTAGACCATCCTTGACCAGGCGCACAATCAACGCTTTCTGCAGTGGCGAGACACGACAACAGATCACGCCTTCGCAAAGCATAGCCAGCTGAAGCAAGATACTCTTGTGTCGCTCATCGGCAAGAGCCACCCCAAGCGCAGGACCGTCAATCACCAGCACAAATCCTCCAGGCCGTTCACCGTTTTGACTTCCGACGATGGATGATATACCGGTGTCGAACCTTCTCAAGGGACCACCTGGAGGGATCTCTTCCTGAGTCGAGTTTCTCCTCGAACCGGGCTTCGTCGATTGTTTCGGTGTTGAAGGCAGATCGTCAAGGTCCCGAACCTCTCCCCGCTCATCGATAATCCCGCTCTCAGGGAAGAATTCCTCGACGGAGTGCATGATTTGGTCGTAGACCGGTCGACCTTCGTTTCCACCACGGATGACGATGATATTTGAGTCACGGCCAATAAGGTTCGTGCTGTGTCCGATAGCTAAAGAGATTGACATGTCAGCACCGTTGGGAGAATAGATCAATTGACAATTAAGCTCACCAATGGCAGTCTCCAGTTTGTCTCCGGTGGCAACCCAGATCTTGATTCCAGCCTTCTTCAAGTCAGCGATAGTCTCTGGAACACCATCTTGAAGTCGGTCTTCGATAGCAGTAGCACCCAAGAGGCGCAAATCCTGCTCGAGCTCGCTAGAAATAGCCTCGATCTTCTCTTCACGGTCGTCCAAAGAAACGGTTGCCTCATGGTACCGCTCAGCCCAAGCCTGGTAGTATTCCTCTATAAAGAGCAATTTAGTTATCACGCCGTTTCACATGACAGGAAAGAGAAGTCATACCAGAAATGACCTTGTAAGCCAACGTCAGCGTCCGCAGTCCCTGACTCGCGAAATCATCAAGGGCCTTCTCCGTCTCCTTCTTCAGATCCTCCCCCGTCCCCTTCTTCAACCTCTCAAAGATAACATTATCCGCTCCCTTGGTCATCAAAAACAACCTCTGATCATCGCTATCCATCTTCCTCACCACAACGCTCATCCTCTTCCTCGCACTCGTAAACTCCAAGACGTTAAGAAGCTCGTACCGCTCCAAGCCTTCAGGAGGTGGCGAAGTCGATGTCGAGCCCTTCTTCTCAGGGTCCGAGGTGGCGGTGGCCGGCCGAGACGAGGACGAAGCAGCTCCCGACGAATACGGTGTCTGCAGCAACATAACCTCCCTACTATCCCTTCCCCGAAACACGAATCCCATATCCGCAGCAGCCTGTACGAGCGCAGCCTCATCCGGACTCTGTGCCTTGTACTCGATCACACCCGTCTCCGGATCCACGCTCGTCAACACGGTATGGCACAGCGCCAACACGCTGAAGAACCCATTGAGCACTCTCGCATGGGCGGCATCGGGTGCACCAGCCTCAGCGTGCAACGATTGTTGAATGTCATGATGGAGCTCGGCATCGTGGAAGTGGACTTTAGCTTTGATGGCCTTGGCCTTGAGAGGGCCCGGTGTGTCCGTCGAGTCGCTATCGGCTTGGGCCTTTTCTTCGTGTTTCTTTTCGACGCCAGCGGACGACGAAGCGCTGCTCAACTCCGCCATTTGAATGTCTTGCGCATTTTCGGGTTTCGAGCCTTTGGTATCGAGGAGAACGGGGAGTGCTTTGACGGAGGAGGCGTCCTTTTCTCTGCCTTCGGCGTCGCGGTCGTCCATGTCGGGATCGCCATTGTATATTCTGCCGCCGATGCAACATTTCCGGAAGACCATAGAGTTCTAGATTGGCTTGATTAGTACAGGTGCTCTACTACCAAACGAGTCGCTCACCTGTGTCAGAGTACCTGTCTTGTCCGAGAAGATGTACTCGATTTGGCCGAGGTCATCAGACAAGTTCCAACTTCGAGCAATAGTTGGTTGATCGGTCTCCTTGTGGTAGATCTCCGAGTCGAAGTAAATGAACGCAGCCTGACATGTCCTCACGAACTCGATGGAAATGTACAGTGAGATGGGGACGATGTTCTGGAAACTAAGTGACGGCCGTCAGTCAAAGAGTGCAATGAGATGAGATATATCACATACGTGATGAGGGCGAAAAAGAAGGTGATCAAGCCATTGATGGACGGATTATCTCCCGATCTGTTTGCCCAGAAAAGCCAAGGGGCGTCTCTGGGATAGTAACGATGCTGGAGAATCGAGTCAACGACGGCACAGGCGATCGCCATCAGCGCGAGGATGAGCAAGTTGATGAACCTGAAAGATCAAAATCAGCATGAGAAGGAGACGAGAGTCGGACGACATACACTTGAGGGTTCATCTGCCTCTCGACCTTGCTCCTTTTACTCGGTGTCCCACCTGCGTTCATCACAATCCTCGTGTCCGCTCCCGTAAAGATAACCACCCCAATAATCCACTTGGTATTCCTCAACACCGTGCCTCTGAGCAACACGTTCTGCATGTCCACCGGGAAGGTATCATTGCCCACCCTAACCGCTGCATTAAGCCTGTACATGTTGGTATCGGGCCTGTCGCAATCAATCCGAAAGCTGTTGTGCGGCGATACGGAGTCGGTAGCGGATCTGATATGGGTGAGAGCAGGGACGGCATTTCGGGACTTGAGATTGGTTTCACCGTCGAGATTCTTGGTCTCCACGAATGCTACGTTCTCGTCTTCAGAGGTGGAGCAGATGAGCACGTCGGCCGGGAGAGACTCGTCGTCCATGATCTTGACGAAATCACCTACAGCCACATCTTCCCAAGCCGTGTGTTTCCAATGAGGTTTCGCCGCAGAGCGCGAGGGCGAGGGCAAGATGTGAGGGAAATGGGCATGATGTTCCTCGGGAACGTCGTCGTGTTCGATGACAGGTTCAGTTGAGCGACGGGACGTCACCCCGGCGAGCTCTTCTCCGTCAGGATTAACGTTTTTGACTTTCTTGCTCTTCTTGCTTCTCCGCAGCTTGGGCACCAGACCGCGTACAAAGGTCCTGCTTTTCTTCTCCATCGCATTCGGATTTGCCCACCCTTCCCCTCCAGCGACCACCCGCACCTGGGAATGGTTGACACGCCTGTCGGACTGGTGGCGTTTCACATCTTCGTACGCATCCTTCAGCGCCGTGATGGTCAAAACGATGAGCAGGGGCAGAATCACCAGGCCCGGCGAGATCGTCGAGAACTTGGGTGAGAACTGCAATACAGCGATGAACAGGAAGAATCTAGGGTCCTATGAGCGCCAATTCACAAAATATCAATGACATACTCACACATTGGCCACCCTCCTAAATTGCTCCAACAAGTTCCTCGGCAAAAAGGTCACAATGGTATACTTGGATGTGATGACCTGGTTCGTCGCGTAGACATGCTCCTTTTTCACATTTCCGTTGTTGTCCATGTAGTCCTCTGGCAGGTTCTCGTTCATGTACACGGTCCTCCTTGGGCCAGGCTCCCTCTTCTTCGAGAACAGGTCCTCCACCTTCCAATCCGCCCACCGGTTGTACCATTCTGCGAACCTGCGAGATTGTTTCATGTTTTGGTTTTGAATGGGCGCAAAAANTACGTCGGTTTGGATTGGCCCACGTCGCCTAGAACACCAGCAAGAGATGCGCTGGTCGGTTCTGGTCTTGAAAGTAGTCCGCAGTCGTCAAAAGGCTTTGGAACGCTCGTATGTATTTCGTGTGATAGCGTTGGTTGTCTGTCGCAGCTTAAACACAAGAATGGGCAGTACGCATTTCCACCGGGGGCGGTGACCAAGAAAGCGTCGTCGTCGTCGGCGTCGACGAGGGAAGGGAGGAAAGGGGCGGAGGTGAGGAGAGGGAGTGGTTGGTGTGTAAAGCCCAATTGAGCGGAATACTCGGATTCGAGTGACACAAATTCTGACAAATACATTTGACATCACGGCCGTTTGGTACAACGTCATATCACTTTTGTAACCTTCATTAGAACAAATGCTAGTCTCGGATTTCCAGCTGAAACCGGACGGCGTCAACGTGGATATATCTTCTACGACGAAAAAATCCAAAATGAAATAAAATCCAAGAGACGGCGAAAGACTGGATCCTCCGAGCCCATCCAGCTACTAAAATTCGCAGCACTCGCTGAGAAATCAAATCGGCTTGCCTGCGTGCTGACGTGTGTTCGTGTTCCGCGGCACCGCCAGCCGTATACGGATACAATGTGGCCACGAGTCTGAATCGTAAAAAGGAAGAGTCAACACCGGCGAAAACGAACTCGACAGACGGACAGAAGGCCGTGAAGGGGTAAACGACGGAAGATGGTGGGTCAGACAGTCTGGTATATTTTCGTACATAACGTCGTATGTATCTGTATCTCGAAGACCAGAACAGAGAGAAAGAGAAAAGAATTCCTGGGAAAAAAGTAACGAGCGTAGGGAAACAAACAGCGTCCTACAAAAATGACGGACAGAAGAGGATAGTGAGCGCAAGTAGCCAATATGGTAGGTAGGGTATCAAGCAGCCGGGATTACAATATCATCGAAACAGAAAGAAAGAAGGCAGTACGAGTCGCCGCAGAAGTTGACGGAACCGCACCCACTCAACGAGGCATTTACTGCTGCGCAGTGCCGGCAGCCGGGCGCTGATTGACACCCTCCTTCAACGCCAACAGTTGCTTCGACCTGAACGCCTCGTAGTGGATCTGCGCGGTCGTCTCAATGAGATCCTGCAAGTGGGTTCTAGTCAAGAAGTTTCGCAGGTGCACGAATTCACAGTGGTTGGGGTCTTCGACGTTGACGACTCCCCAGCGGGTCTTGCGGCCACGAACGGACTTGCCATCGATGATGACATTGTTCTCCGAGCCGACGACTGCGAACGGAATCACCTCCTACATGATCAAATAAATATCAGAGATAAGTCAAATGGGTTAAAGGCGGAAAAGTCCTACCCGGATGGTTTCGTTCAACTGGATCTCCTCTTCCTCATCCTCATCGGTGTCGAAGGGGTAGAGACGAATGTTATGGTAAATCAACTCTTCCCGAATCTATCAAAACCAAGTCAACGCTCGCCCCCAGGTGATGTGTCAAGCTACACACCTTGCTCTTGAAGCTCTCCCTCTCCTCCAAAGTCAAGCTGTCCGCCTTGGCAATAACAGGGACAACATTCACAACTTCGCTCAACTTCTTCATCACAATAACGTCAATGGGACGGAGGTTGTGTCCAGTGGGGCTGATGAAGTACAAGCAGCAGTGGATGCGGGTGTCCTGGATGTATCGGTCTCGCATGGCAGTCAACTCCTTGCGGAGGTATGCGCTGTGCTGGTCCTTGATGTACTTGATAATAGGGTCCCAGCTGCAGTCACAATGAACAACCCGCCGTCAGCGGTGAGGTCAGGGAAACACATACCATCCCTCGTTGTTAACCTGATCGGCGAATCCAGGGGTGTCGACAATATTTAATCGCAGCTTGACACCATTCTCAACGATGACTGTAATCACCGACAACGATGCATAGAGAGAAGCATAAAAAGGGGTTTTATAAGCTCACCGACGTAATACGAGGAAGAAAGAAGCAAACGCACCATGAGACTCAGTCTGGATCTCAGTAGTCTGCCTAACAGGCTCATCCGCCGAAAACCGTCCCTTCGAGTCGATCAAATGGGAGGCAAAGATGGTGTTGATGAGTGTCGATTTTCCGAGTCCAGTTTGGCCTGTAAAACCACCACGGGTGTTAGCACATTCGTATCTTTAATCGTATGGTCAGAAACAGGGGACAGAAAACACGTCTCCACGCCTTTGCTCGCCGACGTGTCACGTCCCAGGTCCATCCCTCGACCCCCTTTCCCCAAACACGCAACTCCTTGGCAAACATCCACCCCACCGCAAGAATATGACAACAGAGAAGTCACGAATAATTCAAGTGGACCAGAAACTCACCGACTAAGATGACATTGAATTGGAAACCACGCTTCAAGAGCTTGTGCTCGATCTGCTGCGTGATAGAGTCGAAACCGACATAAGACGTGGCGCGGATTTCTTCAGTCATTTTTTTGCTTGCTATTAGGGCGTGGCGTCGGTCACATTGATTTATCGTTGACAGTTTAATTCCGTCCAGTGTCGAGGATATGTGTAAGTGTTTCGTTTCGTATTTTGGGGTTGATTCACAGGCGCGGTTCGGGACAGTGGCATGGGGAGGTGACAACGCGGTAGGGCACACCAGAACAGCCCAGAATGCAAAAATTTGGTTCAGGTGTTCGTCGTCGAGCGTCGAGTTGGCCAATGGGTCAAGGTTGCCATGTCGGTGTTGTTGGAGAGCGAGCGAGGAGGGGTCGTTTTGTCAGTAACCGCCATTAAACACCCAATATACCACTTACAAAGAGAGCTAGAACGTCGTTGGCGAGAATGAGGAGGGGCCGTCAAGGGATAGGGCAAAGAGGGGTAGTCAACGACTCGGCTTAAAGCGACGACGACGAACGAACGACTTTCGCTGCCTGAAATTTGGGTTTAGCTCGCGGTACAAATAAGAGTACACAACTCTCGTGGCACCGTTCTATGATGCTACATAATCTGGGCGGTGAAATACGCTAATGGCAAGGCATTTCGATTATATTGGTATGTAGCTACATTAAGTACATATTTGAGTTCGAGTTGGTCGAGACGAGCCGCTGCCGATTCATCGATCCATCTGTAGCCACGGTTTTAATCACTTGGTACCCTTGAATTCTGTTTCACCGTATTTCTTTGGCTGTCGTTATTTTCCAGGTCCTCTGGCTATATCGAAACCAGAGCGCAGTCAGGATCCTGAACCTAAACCGAGCGAGTTTGGGGCAAGGGACCAATACCGGTGATAGGAGAACCATCATAAGACCCATGTCACCCCGTCACTGAGATATCGCATTCTACCAGAATGCTACTGCCTATAAATCATGTTCCAGTTAGGGCGTGGTCGGAGACTAGGAGGAAGGGAGACAATATCGTCCGCGTTCTCCTCAGGCTGGGTTGGGATGTCCACAGCTCACATTGCGATTGCACGAATTCCCGGGTTCTTTTGATCCTTCGAAGAATTCCCAATAATTAATAACCTTTAAATGAGCAGGACATTTTGACGCGCCCCGGAACCGGGAGGAAAGAACAGCCAGGTGGACGAGTAGCCACCACCAGACCAATTGAGAGATGATTGGCAAATCATCTGCGGGAAGGAATCAGCAGAGGAAAGTTGATATTTAACAATACAATTACGGTTACGTCCCAGAAGATCTTTGTATATAGGTCGGCTATCACCTTTGCGTTGAGTTCATTCAAAACCACCACCAGCGAAATACAACCCTGGGGGACATTCGGTCTCACATCATATTTCATCGGTAATTATATAGCTTGAAGGAGAATGCTGTCTACCAGGTGGGGTCCTACATTTGACTGAATTGGTGATTAATGCACCACCAACTTGGTTTTGCGAGAGAGAAGGCCCACCGCTTCCAAACAGGAATTTAACGCATCCTGAAACGCGGGTGTTACCCGGTGGTGTTACCCGTTTGGTCCTTGGCCGCCAGTACCATAGGTTCTGGTAAAGCTTGGAATTCGACTGGAAGGTAATGTAACTCCTTGAGCTGCTAATGATTGATATAATGAGTCCGAGTGCTCGCCGAGCAGTAGAATAATCTGGATTCACTCTCAATGTTGCCCTATGTGATCTTCTTGAGGCTTGGGTGGTGCTGTAATCCAAGTCAGTGGATAGCACTTGCGTGTAGCTAATGCGAAACTTCCAATATGAATGAGTCACAAAGTTGTCAAAATGTTCAACATGGGATGGGGTGTCCTTCCGACACAATGGCAAATTCATTTCCGGGTAAATGCTGGATCGCAGTGAGAACCCCACCTGCACCCATGGCAGTGAGTTGCGTCCCACCACAGGTTTTACATAATTGAAGACACCGTTGTATACTGTCATGGGCACGGTGGGGAGCTAACTTTGAAAGCACAGTCACCTTCCCAGCTTGATGATGACAGCAAAAGGCCCATGTCTCCAATATGTAGGCAAGATTGTGAATATGTTACACAAGAATGAGCAAGCAAGCAAGCTTTACCCATACTAGAGTGCCCCAAGATTCACGTTTATCTCCTAATTTGTGTACTACAAGTAGAATTGGGAAAACATATAGAAATCGCTGCTCATACATAATCCTGTATCATGTAAAAATGATCAGGCAGGCAGGGCTGACCCACGGCCCTGACCCTCGGTGCCAGGTGAGTGCAAGTATTTGTCACATCGCTCCCTCCATGTTGTAGCCTCGTGTGGCGTGACGTGCCGCCCAAACAATGCCAGGGTGAACCACCTACGCAGCTTCCTAAGTTCCTTCTTTCTATCTTCCCTCTGTTCCTCCTGCTCCCTCTCTTTCTTCTGTCTATTTTCCTTCTGTTTCTTCTCTTCTGTCTCTTCTGTCTCTTCTGTCTCTTCTGTCTCTTCCCTCTCTTCCCTTTCTTCCCTCACTCCTGTCTCTTTCTTCTCTTTCTTCTCTTTCTTCTCTTCCTTCTCTTTCTCCCCTCCCTTCTCTTCCTTAGCTTCCTCAGGCTTTTTCAAAGCATCATCAACTATAAGAGTTCTTTGGCGATATCGACACCAGAGTGCAGTCAAGATCTTTGGCCTAATTGGGGCAAGTTGTGTCCTAGTGACCAACGCTGGTGCCAGGAAAAGCATCATGTCATCCGTAGCCTTCTCACCCAAGCGTCCTGTGTCAAAGTTTAGAATATACTTGATTTACAAGGGATGAGATGATGGTACATACCATCCCATATGAGGCGAGTAAGCAACTCGCCATGACCCACAAGGGCAGGGCTTTCAGGACCAAAGGCCATAGAAGCCATGTTCAGCATGATTGTTTCACGAACTGAAAATTTCTGTGATCCCTGCCAGGGGCACTGGTTCTCAAAAGTGATCACTTACCAGTAGTATCCAAAGCCATCAGGGAGAGCAATTCTATGACAGATGGTCTCAGATATTCAACTTGAAGCAAGGCCATGAATTTTGTTGCCCGGGGTGTAATTTGGCTGAGCACTGAGCCTGTATGTGTAGTCAATGGTTTTGACAGTCCACTTCCAATGCTCTCCAAATCTGGGGAAGATTGGACAATGGTGAGGGATCAGAGGCAAGAATTGATACTAGGTGATAACCATAAACTCACAGGTACTGGTAGATGCTGATGACAAGGCCACAAGTAAATGAATTGCAGCAATGCAAATTCCTCCAACACCATCCTGGTCATCAAATGCCAACCTGATAATCTCAGGCATTGCAGGTTCAAAAACTGAAGGCTTCAATTGGCCTGTAACACAGGTTCAGTGTATGTCCAACTACAAATTAGAATAACTCACGATGTGTTGTATAGAGTTTTAAAAGGAGCTCAATGGCAGTTGCACGAGCAAATGATGATGTACTTTGAAGCATTGGGGTCAAGGCATGGGCAATATCAGTGGCACTATTGCTTGAGATTGGAACTAGAGCCAATGACAAGGATCAGCATTGAAAGTAAAATGGACTATGCAGAAGTACTTACGGGCCTCTGCAAGTTGGAGAAGGATTGCCTTTCCAGTAGCTGTTATTGTTGATGCCATGGGAGGAATTGCAACAAAGACATCACGGCTGAATTTAGCTGTTCTCATGATTACCAAAATTCAAGGGTTATCAGAATGCTTGGACTAACTTTCTGGAGAAGGGGCTGTGAAATTATGGAATAGTAACCTCTCCACTCTATCACCAAGGTCTTTATCACTTCCTACCAAAACAATTCTCAGCAATGGAGAAATGCAAGCAGAAACAATGCCTCCAAATTGATCTATAAACCATATTACAGTCAGGGTGGGGCATGAAATGAGAAGCAATTCAGAAAAAATACCATTTGCATCCTTGTCAGTCAAGCTATTCACAGCTAACACAGCATTTGCACAGAACCTGGAGCTCTCTTGGTCCCTCAAAGAGTTCTCAATGAGCTTACCCAAGGATGCCTTGATGGCATCCCGGAATCGAAAGACTAGAAACATCAGCAAGATTTGGACAGCAGAACCAGGAATGCCTGAGTTAACACACCATCTGCAGTCTTCTTATTATAAGCTAACTTCAAAATCTGTAGAGCAGTGATTCGCAAGTTGTCATCATCATCTTTGATAACAATGTCTGCCAATCGAGAGATAATACACAAATCATCTGCAGGAAGGAGTTAGGCAAAGGATCTTTTACACACACAATGTGCTCACTGGTCCGTTCTATTGTCAAGATATTTTCATCCATGGATTGGTTATTGCCTGTGTCTCAATTGGAGCTTTATTTCAGGGCAAGGATCACCAATTTTGACTCACCAAGGCCAGGGACACACCCAATGAGATGGCCAAATAGATGTATTGTGACTGAACGGATGTAGGGTACTCCATCAAGTCTCAGTCCTGATTCTATGAGCTCAGGAAGGATAGTGGTAACTGGTTTTGAAAGTTGGGCTGTCCTAGAGATTAATGCACCAAACAATACTTGGAAAAAGAGACCCACAAGTTTGAAATAGGGAATGCAGTGCATCCTGGGATCCAAAAAGGTCATCCTTTGCTTTCTCCTTAATCACCAATTCAATGAACTTTGGTGAAGCTTGGCCAAAGTCAACTGAAATGGAGTGAGAATGGTTTAATAGAGAAGAATAAAAGAGGACAAACCACTGCGACTGAGTAATAGAATTATCTGCACCCATAGTTGATGTCGCTCTTTGATGTTCTTCCTATGGTTTTTGTAGTAGTCTTGGATATGTTGTGGGAGATATGAAGCTAAGTTGTCTTCATCAAGTGGTTCTGTGATCACTTTCAGCACTGTCACAGCACGGCCTGTGTGTTCTGGAGCTCCAAGCAAAGGGCCAAGCACTTGCCCTAACTTTGCTGCTAATGATGCCCTGACCTTTCCTAGAAGGTTTTGCTCAATTGAAAGAAGACAAGGATTAGAGTGGCAACATTACCATCATCAAGAAGCCGCTGCAACACTTTTAATGCCTCATCTTGGACATTGGAGTCACTGTCCTTGATTGCAGCATCAAAAAGTTTGCTGAGTTCTGGAAACTCTGCTACAAGAGGTTCAGGTACAAACAGTCTTGACATGCTTGGTGGCTCACCATCTTTGATTTGGCTACCAGCCAGTTTGATCCATGATTGGCGTACTTTCCAGCTGCTGTCATCAATGCCCTTATTGAAATACTCTTTCACTGTGGCTTCTGCATTTCTGCAATATCTTTCTTTGAGTGATGGGTTCTGATTGTTGTTGTTGGATTGTGAGAGATTCAAAAGGGTATTGATGGCTTCAGAGCGACAGTCATAGTCATAATCTGATAATGCCACACGACTAATGAGTTTCTGGAGGATTTCATCTTGAAGCTCATCTGTCACCATCATCATTAGTGGAATTGGTGGAAGGAAAAGTTTGCAGCTCTCACATTTTTCTGAGACCCCTAGAGTTGATAGCAGCTGCATGTAATTGAAGCGAACTTCCCAGTCTGAGTTATCAATGAATTCATCAAACCGGTCAACAATATCATTGAAAATCTGTTGGTCATCCCTTTCCAGCAGTTCAGATAAAAGTGCTCTGGAAGGATGTAACAGCTCCAATAGTTGACGTAGGTATTTGAGGCATGCACATTGAACATCGGTATCGGAATCATGTCTTGCAATTTGGAAAAGGACAGCTGGTGCATCTTGGAAGTTGTGAGGAACTAGAGACATCTGTTCCATCAATATGCACAATGGATAGCTCAGGTGAAATCATTACAGTGTAAGGCAATTGTTGCAAGTATATAAGCCCATGTTCTTCGGCTATTCCATCCACTTTTGGAGAGTAGTTGACGCAGAGCCATGTAATTCATTGCACCTATTGTCAAAGACAAATTAGCCAACATCATTTGGGACAAATGACAATTCAAGTTGGGTTTTACCATCTTGTTCATTCTCAGCAACCTCTCCCTGGAGATCCTGTGTATCAGAATGTTCCAAGGGTTTGGCTTGTATTCCATCCCTTAACTCTTTTGCAATGCCTTTGAGAGCATTATCAAAAGTTTCATTCAGGCTGGCTGGGATGGCAAAGATCAGATAGTTTTTCATCAACATGAGAAGTAACACACATCTTTGGGAAAGAGCTACCAGCAGCTTAACCCACTTTGCTGTAATGGGCCAGCTATCATCTGGACCATGCAAAGATACCCCCAGATCCTGAGGTAATGCTTTTTCAAGAGCTGCTATATACTCAGGATCTTGAGATGCCAAGTGAGTCAGAGCAAGGTTCACCATTAGAAAAACAGCCACCCTTGCACATACCATTTTTGTCCTCTCCCAAAATCAGGAATTCTTCATGGCCACCTGAGTTCCACAAGTCAGAATCACTATCTGTTTTAATCCAGAGTTTGTGAATGATCTGAACAGCTTCAGGAAATGACTCTGAGTGCCGATATCAGTAAGGAGGTATTATTGAAATGTAATGAAGAAGAGCTGTACCGATTTTGACCATGTCATTCAAAAAACGAATCCAGAGTTTACGTATGTCAACATAGCTTTCGGTAATGACCCCTTCCTGGACCTGTGGCACCAAAATGGTTGATTTCACTATGTTCAGCTTTGCTGAAAGGGAATTCAGGAACACTCTTTTCACAATTCAAGCTGGTTCACTCACGGTCCAAAGTTTGATTTTTGCAGGCAGTTGAGATCAGTCTGACACATGGGCGCCGAACATCATCATCTTTGTCTGTGCCAGCCCATTCTATGAGTGTTTTGAGGAGGTCCTCATTCGTGAAATCGACTGTGAGTTGCAGGTTTGTCAATTCACAAATCCAAGATCCTTGCATCACAGACTTCACTTACGTTTGTTAATAAAAATCTCCAACACAAGCACAGCGTTATGGCGAACCCACCACCAACTAGGCTCCATTGCAGCTGTGCGCAGCCAAGTTAGTGCATCAACCTCTGGCAAGCCATGAACACGATCTAAGGAACATGAGCATCAGTGGAAATTCACATTGTCTCTTGATCCAACACTTACTGTCCCTGCTAAGTTCCTTGAGAAGGGTCTTGGCCATCTCACGAACTGACTTGTTTTCATCATGAATGGCAGCACTCAAAATCTTCTCAAATACACCAGGGAATATATCCTGAACCAAGCGGGTGCTGGTGTCCCATGCAAAAGCATATGGGGGCCTTTCCAAAGTGTCTTTTGATCCATCATCTTGAAGAAGGTCAGATAGCTCAGTCAAGATGCGGCAACGCTTCTCAAAGTCTGGATGGGCTAAACCCATGTTGAGAGTCTTTGGTATTGAGGCCTTTATTTCTGTTGCAAACTCTGCAACACACATGGGTGTTAGACTGATAGAACATACAAAGCTAGAAATAGATCACCTCTTGCCCATAGATCTTTTGACAAGTGCAGCGCAGGCTGGCAAACATCCGTTGAGTCGCTATTCAGGGCAACCCCAACCAAGCTTGGAATAAATTGACCAACAAGGGAGTAGAATGGACTCCTGGGATCTGAAAAAGGTGTGTGTGAGCTCACTGGTGGCTCATTACCATGGAGATGCCTACCCTTCCAGATCATTTTGACAAAAGCAACAGTGCTTAGTTGCTGCCGCGGTTTGAGATTGAACCCTGACTCAACACTAGCCAGCAGCGCAGTGGACACCGGATCCATCATCTCATTTAAGGATGTCCCCAATTTTGCTAGTGCATGCAGGCCATCCTCTCTTGCATCCTCGTCCTCATACACAATCATATTGGAAATGATTTCAAGGGATCTTGAGTCAAACAAGTCGGCAATAGTTGGACCATGACATGGAAGCAGGACCTGGCTGAGCATCTTGATGCTATTGATCCGCAGTTCACGACAAGCTAATGTAGAAGCAAGTGTCTCTAGTATGCCCCAAGGTGTGTGAGCAGCTCCAAGCTCCAACCCCAAGGATAGAGATGGCACATCGCATGGAAATATCTTCACCATGTCCTCCAATTCATTTACTGAAAGACCAATCAGTTGACCTTCCTTGTGAGATATGGGAACAGGTACATACTCATAACCGCATATAACTTGGAGGAAAGCTCTGGTACCAGTCTGGCAATGGCATCCCGTTCCTTCCTGCCTATGTTTCCTGTCCATTCGCTTGCACGCCCCGTTTCTGATACAGTGCAGCCAGCTGAGGCATGGTGTCAACTAATACTACCACAAAATATGGAAGATATGGAAAAACAACTTACCCTTTGCCAGCCACAGACACAGAATGAAGGTACTCGTAGTCTTCACATTCTTTCTTCCTTGCAGCACACCACGACAAGCAGCCAGCATGAAGTGCAGCCTGTGGCTAGATGGGATATCTTGGAAAGCCAACTCCCTCCAAGGGCGGTCGGACATCTCGTCGGAATCAAAGTCGAGTTTGGAATCTATGCATTTCCGATACCTTTCTGGGAGTAGTCCAAAAAGGCACAGAATTTGCGTCCTGAGGCCAAACAATAAGGGGCGTAGAGGTTCGGGCAGGCTGTTCCAGCGATGGAGGGGATATCCAGGTCCAAGTGAAGTTAGCAAAGCCTCAAGGAGATACTGGTAGGGTGGGAGTATGGCTTCGATGGAGCTGCCCTCCGGAATCGCAGCAACATTCTCCTGGAGTTGATCCACAAATCGGAGAAAGGCGAGTAAATAATCGCAAAGGGTCTCGTTTCTCTTGATCACATCATCGGCCCTCCTCGTCGATGCACATTTCTTGAAGCGTGATAGCAGATGGAGGGGAGTGTCATTCTGACACAAATGGTTGATCCAGTTCTTGCCGAAGGATGGTAGAGCAATCTCTTTCGCGGCTTCGTCAACGTATGCTGGCTTCGGGGATTTGATCAGGCTGGTATAAAGTATTTCTGCCAATCCTTCGTTGATATTTGCCTTCACTTTCCATTCAAAACTCGATGGCTGCTTGCAGGCAAATAGGGCGGCAAACATCTTGCTGAGCTTGCCGAGCCATAACAGGAGTCGTGAAAGAGGAGTATAGAAGGGTGAGGAGGGGGCAAAAAAGGGAAGGATGGTCATAGTGATATAAATTGCACATGCGGATATGCAAAAGGCCAAGAGGGCATGTCCAAGGGTCTGATCGTCAGTGATACTCTGAACGATCAACCCACCCAGGAAGAGAAAGGCGGCAATCTGAACAAGAAATGGCACGAGAGTGATGACTTCCTCTAAATACCACAACTCTGCCTGCTTGTCCAACTTGTACCGCGCATACGCGTCCTTAGCTTCACGTCTTGTGGTAGCAGGCACAAATTGGGCCAGCCAGGCTTTCGCCAGAACACCCATAATAGCGCCAAAGAGGGTGATGTGAAGGCTTGTAAGCCACAGAGCGTTGATCCATCTCTGCGAGACTGGAATCTTGACCATATCGACGATCGACATCTTTCGTAGAACGCCCCGTATGTCGCTCAGGAGACGCTGCTCTGAATCCTTCTGCAGGTCGTGACGGGCATCGATAAGGAAGGATGAAACTATTCCAGCGAACAAACCAGCCTGCAACAAGCGCTGTTAGATCATCGCCGATCTCAACGACCAAAGATGCCATGCTCACGAATATGAGGAGGGAGTCCAAGCTTGTTTTCCACAGCTCCATCCTATCTTTCGCCCCACGCTCAGCGTCTTCGAGGTACAGGTACCATATCCTGGCATTTAATCTGAACTCAAGTGGCTCTTCCCCGTCTTGTGGGTTTCCATCTACCTCAGGCGGGAGAGGCCTCTGGTTCAGAATAAGGGAGACAAAACTAGCCGCCTCCGTGTTCCAATTTGGTGCCCTCTCAGCTTCGTTGTCATCGGTTGCATACTGATTCTGTCATGCCGTCGTCTTCAGTAGGCAGCCAACATACTGGATGCCGCGAAGCTCACCATGGCACCGTGCTCGCTCATTTTCTTCAAAGGCGCTTGTCCACAAAGAAAGAGTTAAGAAGATAGCGAAACAAGTTGCTGTGCACCTTGCTACTAGAGAGTAACATTGGATAAGCAAAGCACGCAAGGTCATAAGATACACCAAATTCGCTTAGATGCAGGGTGAGTTTGACGTTTGACACTCAAGCGAACCAGCGCCCCGATAAGTCCATATTGTGGAGTATGAGGGTTTACCAAGATGAAGGGATATCGATCGTGGTGACGCTTATTACAATTCTGAGATCTGACCCTCTGGACGATGGTGGTCATTCCAACAGCCTGAGCTACTAGTAGCCGCCACCGATTGCATAGTGCTGAGTCCCCAGTGACGAATTTGACGTTCGGAGCATGGAGAAACTTACCACCCCGGTACCGGAATTTAGGAGCTCGTTTCAGGCACAAGTAACCAAACGGGCAGATGGCGGACAGACTAACGGGCGCCCAACATCATAAGATCTTTGCGCATTCCCAAGATGTGTTTAAACCTGAGGTGATTTTTACACATACACGTTGACAACTCCCCAATTAGCCTATATTGCGGAGCGAGTCGTTTTCGAGACCGTCGGGGTGGGGGTGTCATCACTGGTTGTGGTAAGAAGCAAACCAATGAGACGGCTTTCCCCCACGGTTCTGAGCATCATTTGCCTGACTCAACATTCATCATTCCGTTGTCCGTCAGTCGACCATTGACAGCTAGCGCTGGGCGGTAAGAAAAGTCCAAATTGGGAGTCGCTTTCTGCGTTGTCCTGACCTACTTTGAGTACAAGGCGATGATAACGGTGCTCACACGTAATGATACGCAAAGAATCAGCAGCGGACATCGCACAAATTTGCACAAAACCCCTTCCGTTCTACTCGCAGTCTCTTCCCAAGGTCGACTTGGGAATGGAAAATGATGGGGGAAGTTAAAGACTCAAGCAAATCATTAATCGGGAATACGCATATTGTTTTTACCACTTTTACTGAGATGGTATCCGAAGGACAGGGGTCAAGCTAACCAATGATCGCGCCTAAACCCAGAGGTCGAAAATACTAGGGGGATGCTAGAATGCTCGGAGGTCCTCGAATACTAGTAGCCCGAGCGCTTTCGCTTCTCTTAAAGTTCCTGATAGTTCTACCTGACGACCTTTCGTGGCAAACTCAGTCACAAACTTAGAGAACGAGGAAGGGTGAAAGTGCCTTGGTCGACAAACCGAACCAGAACAACGAAAGACCTTATGGTACTATCACCCTCGACTGAACACCAGTGGCCGAGAATTGAGGGTACAGGGGAGACGAAAAATAATGGTGTATTCCCGAAACAACGAATGTTCTGTAAATTTACTTTTGTTCTTCCTCACATATGCCCTTTTCCAACAACAATCCTCCAAACTCTCACCGCACTTTGACCATCCAGACACGGTACACGAACAGCGTTAGTCCCAAACCCAGAGAACGAAAGGGGAAATAGAGTGAGAACGAGGAAGACAAAACCCAACCCAACCGACAATAGACCTTGAACCGCTACCCTCCATTGAACACCAGAGCGAGACAGGATCATGGAATGAGTCAAAACACGGTTCAATGCCCAAGCTGTAGCAAAGGAAGCGACATTAGATAGAAAGAGATAAATCACATCAGTATAAATGTCCACAAAAANCGAATGCAGTACTTAGTGAGAAGAAGATGGGGCGTATGAAAGGGATGCTACGGTCATGTTGAACATGGTGGAGTAGAAGAGGAGGAAGAAGTGAGGAGTGCGACAGCTAACGCAGCGACGAGGGCAGGCGTCCCGACAAACTGACTCGTCGGCATCATAGATGGCTGCCCTGACAATCCTCAGGAAGATAACGGGAAGTACGTCGTAAAACAAGTCAATGATGTTGGAGCGCCATGCAAAAGCGAACTGCAGCTTTGACGTAGTCTTCTTATCAAGACCAATCGGTTACCGGTTTAGGTTGCAGGAATGGATCGTCCGGGGGTACGCTTGTTCGCGGACAACTCGAGTCTGACGCCATGTATCAGTTTAGGTTCCTTGATTGGAGATCACTATTCCAAGTCTTTCCGTCGAATCCCTTCCCAACCAATCGACGGAGGCCGTTCTTAAATCTTTGAAAAGACAAGAACCCAGTCGGTCTCGTCTTGCTCGTAAACGCAATCCTCATTCATGCGTGGAACGTGTTTTCTTCACTCATCTGCTCTGGCGCTCTCCTCAGCCGGCTCGCTCCCTTAGTAGGTGAGAGAAACAAGATACATCCTATCCTTCCATTTTCTCAGTCTGGCCTCTCATGCGATCCCATTGGGTTTCTATCACTGCCCCCATTCGACCTTCTCCCTAGCCATCTCATTCTCGCCACTCGTTGTATCGTAACGGCTTCAAGTTACTCTTCTTCCAAATAAACGATAGCCACGCCATGTTCGCTCCTGCTAGTTGCTGTGACTCTCCTTCGGAACTCGAGGCGTCATCAGTTGGAATGATTCATGACTCTTAACGAGCTCTCCTTGTGGCCCATTGGTTCTTTCTCGTAGTTCTTTCGTACGCCTGTTCAAAGGGTCTGCCCTTTGTTACTTCTCTATTCAACCGGGAGACTGTATTGACCGGAAGTTTCAGGTTACTGCTTTGCTCCTCAACGGTTACTCAAGTGTATCATCCTTGAACGACGCTTGACGCTTCCCAGCGGCGAAATAGGCACCCTTCTGTGAAGATGATCTATTGGGACTACTAGCTCCAGGATGGATTCTAGGCAACCAGTCCAGGCTCTCCTTTGTCCTTCTACATATGTTACTGACCTCATTACCCCATGAAGTATCGATCTCTGGCACCTCCTAGCCCCTACCATCGTCATACCCTCTGTCCAGGCATCCAAATCGCCGTGCAGGCTCAGCTGGATTCTGCTTGCTATTAGGGCGTGGCGTCGGTCGCATTGATTTATCGTTGACATTTTAATTTCGTCCAGTTTCGAGGATACGTGTAGGTGTGGTTTCGCATTTTGATGTATATTCACCAGGGATTGGTTTGGTACGATTCCAAGAGGAGGTGTCGACGCAATGGTGAACGTCAAAGCAGCCCAGAGAACGATAGTTTAGATTCAAATGTTCGTCGTCGAGCAATGAGTTGGTCAATGGTCGAGGTTGCCATGTCGTTATTGGTATTAGTAGGAGCGCGAGCGAGGGGACGTTTGTCAGTCATCACCATACAACAGTACCCTATATAGCCCACCTACACAGAAACGGAGAACTATGCTGGCAAAAAGGTTGGAGAGGCCGTCAATGGAGGAAAAAGAGGGGGTTGTCAACGACTGCAGCCGTTTTCGGGACACGCAGAATGGAATCAAGTTGCGGCTCGACGTTCAACGTTCAAGTTCAACGTTCATCTCCTGTTTCGAGTGCTATGAGTAGACTTGGACGAACAATATTACAGAAATATTACAGGAATAGCTAGCCATACATAATTACACATCAGGTGCAAAACGATCAGGCGCCCTGACCCTTGACGACACTGGCAGACTGGCGCAAGTACCCCTCACATCGCTCCTTCCATATGTTAGCCTCGTGCTCCATTACATGTCGCCCAAACAATGCGAGGGTTGACCATTCAAGCAGCGTCTGACGTGCTTTCTCTCTCTCTTTGTCTTCTTCATTCCCCTCCATCTTCACTGACGCATCACCATCCGTCGGAGCACTCAAACAATTTAGACCACTGGCATATCGGCACCAAAGCGCAGTTAGGATTTCGAGCTTGTATGGGGCGAGTTCCGGGCGAGTGAGCAGCGGTGGTGCTAGGAAAAGCATCAAGTAATCTGTAGCCATCCCATGCAAACGTCCTATCTTCCGTTTTAAACAATGCGCGGTTATGCCAACGATGAGACTGTACGCACCGTCCGAGGTGAGGTGACTCAGCAGCTCGACGTGAGCCACAAGGCCGGGGTTTTCAGGATCGAGAGCCACCGAGGCTATGCGTAGAGTTATTTCTTGGCGGGCTGAAAGAATCCTCTGTTATTCGAGGGCGCTGATCATGGGAAGTGCAATGACTTACCCGTTGGATCCAGTGACATCAAGGAGAGTAATTGTACCACGCTCGGTCTCAATCGGTCAACGTGAAGCAGCTCCATGAATTTCGTCGCCAACGGTGTGATTTGTTCGAGCACTAAAGTGTTAGCTGCAGTCCACGTTTTTGGGCTTCCTTGTCTTCCAACGCTCTCAAAGGCTGGAAAAAATTGAGCGCTCTGAACGATGATCGGCTGATATATACTCACATATACGGCCTGACGACAAGGCCACAAGAAACTTGATTGCGGTGATGCGTATTTCTCCAACGTCGTCCTTGTCATCGAGTGCTAAAGCGATAATTTCAAGTATGGCGGGTTCGAAGATTCCCAGGTCCGGATGGCCTGTAAAACGGCTAAAGTTGAGTCGAACCCGCACAATTCGATATGACTTACGATGTTTTGTATACAGTTTCAGAAGAAGTTCAACAGCAGCTGCACGAGCGAATAATGACGCGCTTCGAAGCATCGGGGTCAAGGCATGAACCATAATAGTAGCGGTATCCTCAAGGACCGGAACTGTGTGTACGCAGTAAGGATAGAAGCCGAGAGCATATTGAACAGTATGAATGAACTTACGTGTGTCTATGAGTCGCTCTACTGCTGCCTTTCCCGCAACTGTGATTGTTGCCGTCGTTGGAGAAATTGCGATTTCGAAGGCTGCGAAATTATCGAAGAGTGGCCTTCCTGCACTGTTCCTGGGGTCTTGACCGCCATTCATCAAAACAGTTCTCAGCACTTGGGAAATGGAAAGGGAAGCGATGTCCCCGAATCGAACTATGAACCATGTTACAATTACGACATAGGAAAAGAGAAGTCGGAGACAATACCTAAGCTGTCCAAAGCTGACCTGGCGTTTGAACGGTGTTTGTCGTTTCCCCGTTCCTTCAGGAGCATCTCAATAATCTTAGAGAAGGCAACTTTGTTGGCGTCCCGAAATCGACTAACTGAAAAGTCGATTAAAGATCGATAGCTAGAACCAAGAGTGCGCGAGTTGACATACGAGGAAAAGCCACCTTCAGAACCTGCAGAGCAGCAATTCGCATATCGCCATCCTCATCTTTGATCACAGTGTCCGCTAATCGACACATGATTTGGGAATCACCTGCAGGGCGAGTTGATCAGAGGAAACCGATTCGTAGCGATATACATACTGTTGCATCCCAAAAAAGAGATTTCGTATCTGGACTGGCTTTCACCTTCGATCGAGTTTGAACCTCGCGTCAGGACAAGCGCCATAATCCACTCACCATAGCTAGGGACACACTCAATGACGCTTCTAAACAGGCTTATCGCGGCCAGACGGATATTGCGCTTGACATTGAGTTTCAGTGCTGATTCTATGACGTTGGGCAAGATGTTGTCGATTGCGTCGGGCTGCTTGACTACCCTGGCGATTAATCCCCTACCACCTTGACTTTGGGAAAGAAAGGCTCACCATTCCGGAACAAGGAACACACCATATCCTGAGACCCAAAGGCGGCGCCGCTATCTTGCTCCTTGATCACCATTTCAATGAGTTTTGGCAAGGCTTGGAATTCGGCTGAAAGCAATGAGCATGCTTCGGGCCGCCAACAATCCAAGATACGAACCATTCCGGCTGAGTAGCAACATTATCTGGACCCATAGTTGATGTCGCTCTTCTGAACCTTTAAAGAACCGTTGTAATGACGTATCACTGCAGAGAAACTTGGAACGAACCTCTTGTTTTTTCAGGTTTCGGTGGTGCTGTGACCGTGGTCAGCACCGTCACCGCACGGTCTGTGTGTTCCGCCGTTCTGAGTGAGGAAACGAGGGCTTCTCCTAGTTTTGCTGCTAGCGTTCCCCTGAACTCGGCTACAAGGCACTTAATTCAATCTGAAGATACCGAATAGTAGACAGCAACACTACCTCCTGGATGTATGAGTAGCTGTTGTAGTACGCTCATCCCCTCGGACTGCACGATGAGACTGCTGTCCTTGATGGCGGCGTCAAAAAGTTTGGTGAGCTCAGGAAACTCAGCTAGATGCGAGGAGTCAATGGCGTACGAATGGGCTTTACGGATTTGAGTCGTCTTACCGTTTCTGATATGGGGACCCGCCAACCTGACCCACAATCGGCGTACTTTCTCCGTTTTGTCTACAACCCCCATCCCGAAATGCTGATTCACCATGGTTTCCACGAGTTCATGAATAGAATGGTCCCATTCACCATCCGGTTCCGTTAGATTTGAAAAGGTTTTGACGGCTTCGAAGCGATAGTCATCATCGGAATCCAATAACGCATGATTGGAGAGTTTATTGAGAGCTTCTCTCAACAATTCTACTGTGGCCATCCTCAGCGGTGATTTTGAGCACGACAAAGCGGTGAAACTTACAGTTTTCCAAGTAGTGTAACTTGAATGCGGAGAGCAACTGCATGTGGCTTATCCGAACGCTTTGATCTGCGCTCTTGATAAACTCATTAAATTGATCGACAGTACCACGGACGAGCGCTCGGGTGGCATCTCGAGATACGCGCAGGAGAATGTGCTCCGAGAGTTGACTAAGACGTTGGAGGCACTCGGATTGAACGCCAGGGTCAGGGTCATGCATTGCCATCTGGAAAAGGATGTTCGGCACATCTTTAAACCCAAATGGGTCTAGGGACAGTATCAACATCTGAGCGAGTGAAGGAAGGCAAAATGCGTACAAAATGCAGCAATTGTCGCGAGGATATCGACCCAAGTCCTGCGGTCATCCGGCCCGATTTTGTGAAGTTGTCGACGCAGAGGCAGCGTAAGCGTTGATTTAGGCATGTAATCCGCCGCACCTGTTGTAAACGTTCACTCAGTCCACAGCTTCGCAGACGAAATTGGATACTTGCTCTCACCGGCCTCGACTTGAATGCCAAGTGAGGACTTGGCTTCAATCTCGTCCCTCATCTCCTTTGCAATGAGTTGGAGCTTTTCTTCGACCGTTTTACTCAGCCCCGCTGAAAGAGAAAAAGTCAGGCAATTTTTTCAAAGACAAAGAAACAACGAACCTCGTCGAGAAAGAAGCACCAGCAGCTTAATCCATTTCGCCGTCGTGGACCAGTGCTCACGAGGACCATGAAAGGATACCTTGAGATCCTGCGGTAAGGCACTATCAAATGCCTCGGTATACTCGCGATCTTGAGTGCCGAGCAAGTCAGAACGGGGTCTCGAAGCGACAGACGTTCCTACACAAACCTTCTTCTAGTAGTAGCAAATTCTCATGGGCACTTTCGAACAGCTCGGTGTCACTTTCCGTTTTACCGTAAAGTTCGACAAAGATTGGAACGATTTCTGGGAACTTGGATGACACTGAGCACAAGTTTTAGAGACGGCGGTGCAGAAGGTATATCAGGAAACACACGTACCGCGCTCTTCCGTGTCGGCCAAGAATTGAACCCATAGGGCGCGTACGTTGGAGTCGGCTTCCGAGCTGAAGACTTTATCCCGAAGCAATAAAATGGCCTCCTTCACTACCTCCAACATCTCCGCTGCAAAAGGTCATTTGGGGTCATTCGAGTGTTCAGATTAGTTAACGCACGGGTCAAATTCTGCTCTTTACAGATAATTGAAATCAATCTGACGGATGAGCGTCGAACATCGATATGTTCATCCGAGCCCGCCCATTCGATGATTGTTTTGAGGAGGTCCACGTTGGTTAGGTCAACTAATGAGTCACCGTTTTAGGAATCAGACAATGGATTATTGGGCTCCACTTACATTTGTCTATGAGCATTTCCAACACATGCACGGCCGTACTACGACGAACGCCGGGTCCCGTTGCAATTTCTAGCCAAGCTAGCGCATCAACCTTAAGCGAGCCACTGACATGACCTACAACAAGGGGTTATGATGTATCGGTGCTCCAATGCGTCGTCTGTGCGAAAACTTACCATTCTTACAAAGTTCCTGAAGAAGCCGAAAAGCCTGCTCGCAAACCGATTTGCTGCCGTCATGAATGGCAACCCTGACGATCTTCCCGAAGACAACAGGGAATATTTCTAGAGCCAAACTGAGGTCGTCCTCCCATGCAAAAGCGTACCGTGGTTTTTCCAATGTGACTTTTGACTCGTCGTCTTTGAGATGTTCTAATAGGTCAGTCAGGACACGGTAACGTTTCTTGGGATCCAAGTCATCCAATCCATTGTTGAGAGCCGTCGGCACGGCGCCCCTTACAAGTGATGCGCATGATCCTGCGATAAATGTCGATGTTAATATCGACGAAACACATGGGGCTGAGGAAAATCACTGTTTGCCCACATATCTTCTGCTAAGCGGAGAGCAGGCTGGCGAACATCCGTTGATTCTGCGTTCAGAGCAACCTCAACCAGGGCGGGGATGGCATCGTCGACAAGGGAGTAGAACGAACTGTCGCAATCTGAAAAGGGTATGGGTGACTTCGCTAACGGCTCACCCCCACATAGATGCTTACTTTTCCATATGGTTCTGACAAACGCGATTGTGCGCATACGTTCCTGCCTTTCACGACTCTTGAATCCAATTTCGACGCTCGCGCGCAGAGCATCCATCACCGTGTCCAACTTCCCCATTGAGGACGCTACCAAATTGGTCAGTATCTGAAGCCCGTCCTTTCTGGCACCCTCTTTTTTGAATACGGTCATATCGGAGATGGTTTTAATCGAGCCATCGAACAAGTCAGCTGCAACCGTGTCAGTTGTATCTTGTAACGAAAGTATCTGATTCGTCTCACATTTCAAGTCTGGAATCTGGCTGAGCATCTTGAGGGGATCTATCGGTAACTTTGGTTCGGCTATTTCTGACACAAGGATCTTCAAGATGCCCTGAATTGTCGATAGGGATGGTATGTCGTTCAAGACATTCTTTGCCATGTTCTCGATTTCAGTTACTGCACGGAAAATTCAATCAGTTGGCTGCTCTATGAGATGCACAAGAAACAGGTGCGCACTCGTAGCCCTATGGAGCCGCGGCAGAAGTTGGAGTTCCAGCTTTTCAACGGACTCGCGATTCGTTGTCTCTATGCTCCCTGCCCATTCGCTCGTACGCTCAGTTTCCGATGCAGTGCAGCCAGCTATGACCTGGTGTCAACTAAGATGACCCGAAAGGTGCAGAAGAGCTTACCCTTTGCCAAGCACAGGTTCAAAATATAGAGGCTGGTGGTCTTCACGCTCTCCTTCCCTTGCAGAACGCCACGACAAGCGGATAACATGAAGTGCAGTCTGTGAGAGGACTGAATATCTTGGAGAGCTAGCTCCCAAAGGCGATCGAGCATCTCGTTGGATTGGAACCCGAGCTTGGGAGGGACAGAGCCTTGACTGGTCCAATCTTTTTCTGGGAGTGCTTGCAGAAGGCACATGATTTGCGTCCTGAGGCTAAACGATAGCTGACGAGGGAATTCGGGTAGGGTGTTCCAGCGATGAAGGGGGTACCCATATTTAAGCGAGGTTTGCAAAGCACCCAGCAGATGCTGGTAGCCTCCAGCTACGTCTTCGACAGTACTGCCCTCCGGGATAGCGACGAGTTTCTCTTGGAGGACGCTGACAAACCGGAGAAAGGCGAGTAAATAGTTGCAAAGGATCTCGTTGCGACGAGCCGCATCGCTGGTCCTTGTCGATGCGCATATCTTGAAGCATTCTAGCAAACGGGATGGGCTGTCAGTCCGACTGTAATGGTGGATCCATTTCCGGGCGAAATTTGGATGAGCGATCTCCGCCGCGGCTTCATCGACGTGTGTTGGCTTCGAGGCCTTAATCAGCTCGGTGTAGAGAATCTCCGCTAGTCCTTCGTTGAATTTTGACAACTGCGTCCAGGTAGATATAGCCTTCAACCGGCCGGGTGTCGGTGGAGCCCTCAACATCGAGCGGAGCCAAGCGAGGACCTCCGTAAGTGGGGTATTGAAAGGTGAGGAGCGGTAGCGAATGGGAAGAATGGTCATAACGGCATAAATTAAACATCCGGATACGCCAAAACCCAGAAGGACATGCCCGAGGGTCTGATCGTCAGCGATGTTCTGAATAATCAACCCTCCCAGGAAGAGTAAGGCAGCCACCTGAACAAGAAATGGCACTAGGGTGATGACACCCTCCAGATGCCAAAACTCCGCTCCCTTGTCTAACTTGTACCGCGTGTGAGCGTCCTTGGCTTCGCGTCCTGTGGTAAAAGGTACGAATTTCGCCAGCCAGGCTTTGGCCAGGACACCCATAATGGCGCTGAATAGGGTGATATAGAGGCTCATAAGCCACAAGCCGGTAATCCATTTCTGTGAGACTGGGATGTGGGCCATGTCGATGATCGACGTCCCTCGTAAAGTGTCGAGTATGTTGCCCAGTAGAGCCTGTTCCGAATCATCGTGCAGGTCCGGACGGGCGTCGATAAGGAAGGATGAAACAACTCCGGCAAACAGACCAGCCTGTAAAAAGTGTTGTTAGATCATGGCTACTCACGTCAACGAAGATGCCGTGCTCACAAAGATGAGAAGGGAGTCCAAGCCCGTTTTCCACAACTCTGCCTTCTCTTTCGCCACACGTTCGGCGTCTTCAAGATAGAGGTACCATATCCTAGCATCCGCTCTGAACTCGAGGACCGTCTGCTCCCCACTTCCGCTGCCCCNTATCCCCCTGGCCTTCATCGTTGCCCGCGGATGTGGGAACTCCTGGATTCGGATCTGAGGGGGTTCTATTGGTCTTCAAACTCGTGTTTTCATTTTGCCCCTTCTCGACGTCGTCGCTGCTCTGGATTTCGATTGTATAGTGCTCAGCCTGTCATTGCCCTCAGCGGCGAATTTAACACGTGGAACATGGAGAAACTCACCACCTTGGAATCGCGTTTTTCCATTCTCTGAGAGTGTGCTTGAGGGCACGAAGAAATGAACAGGTAGATGGCAGGCAGGCTAACCTGAACCCACTGTTATATAGCGGCACGCTTGATGAGAAAGGCGCCCATTGGGGGGGGCGGGGGGCATACGATCTTTCCACGTTCCCGGGACAATGAAGAAACTGGGGTGGGTTTGAGATGAATGTTCACAATTCCTCGATTAGCCCATATTGCAGAACGGAAATTGGTTCAGAACCATCTCAATGTAGAGGCGTGGTTGAGTCGTGGTTGACCAGGCTTCTGGCGAATGGATATGGTTGGCAGTGGTCCTGGGAAAACCCAAAGTCTGCGGTATTTCACCCACAATCCAAAGATCGGCGTCAAAGCGTCAGCGCCTTAGTCTTCTGATGGCATTAGAGAAAAAACAAAAAGCACAGGAAAAAANCAGTGTCCCTCCGAAATAACGAATCCTCTACAAATTCGCTCTGTCCTTCGCCTTCTCACCCTTTCCGATAAAAACTCTCCAACCTTCTACCGCACGTCGACAATGTGGCGCTTAGTTGTAGACATTGATTGCGTAGTCCTGGGTCTGTGATTGCCTTCAGTGGCAAATTCTACACACGGAACGTGGAGAAACTCACCATCTCGGGATCAGATTTTCCCCTTTCTGCAACTGCCCTTGGGCACAAAGAGGAGAAGGTGCAGATGGCGAATCTGCACCCACTGTCAGGAATTAGTAGCATGTTCGATAAGAAAGGCCCCCAAGCGGTCATACGGTCGTTCCACGTTCCCGAGATATGTTCGAACCTGGGGTGGGTTTAATACTATATGAATGCTCACAGTTCTTCGATTGGCCATATTGCGGAGCCGAAATTGTTTCAAGGTCGCCTCGATGTACGGTCATGGTCAACCAGGTTTGGCGAATGAATGAATGGCTGTCAACGTTCTGTAGATGCCCAAGATCTACAGCCTTTTACCCACGATTCCAACGTTGGCTCCAAAGCGTCAGCTTTTAGTCTTCTAATGTCGGCAGAGAAAAANCAAAAAGGAACAGGAAAAACGGTGTACCCACAAAGCAACAAATATTCTACAAATTAGCTTTCTTTTTTACCTTCTCCCCTTCCCCGATAACAATCCTCCAACCTTTCACCACACTTCGACGATGTGGTGCCTCCTTGTTGTCATTAAAATTGACTACATAGTACTGAGTCTGTGATCGTCTTCGCGGCGGATACATCATGCGGAACATGCGAGAGAAACTCACCACGGTATCAGATGTTTCCATTTCCGGAACTGCGTTGAGCACGGAGAAACGAACAGGTAGAGGGCAAACAGGGTTGCCTGCACCCACCATTGATAAACAATAGCATGTTCGTGAGGAAAGGTGCCCAAGAGGTCATGCCACGTTCCCGAGACACGCTTGAACCTAGGGTGGGTTTGATACTATATGAACGTTCATAACCCCTCAATCAGGCCACATCCGGGAGCGCAAATCGGTTCAGCGTCTCGATGTGACGCCGTGGCTGGGTCATGGTTAACCAGGCATCTGGCGAATGAATCAATGGCTGTTCACGGTCATAGAAAACGCAAAGTCAACGGCATTTTAACCACGGTTCAAACATTGATGTCAAATAACATAGGAAGTGTTATCAAGCTCATGGCATGGGCGTGTAACAGCACGAGTCTACGAATAGCGTCAGAGAAAAAGAAAACGCGCAGAAAACAACAGTGTACTCCCAAAACAATGATTCTTGGCGGATATGCTTTCTCTCTTCATCGCCCAGCTCTTGATAACAGTCCCTTCCATCTCACTTCCAGACACGGTACACGAGCAGCGTTAGTCCGAGACCCCGAGAAAGAAGGGGAAAGAGCGTGAACGAAGGGAAAAACCCAAGCCATACCGACCACAAGACCTTGCGTCCCTACCCTCCATTAGACACCAGAGCGGTCCGGGATCGTGGAATGAGTTGAATCACAGCTCAGTGCCCAACCCATGTCAAAAGCCGACATGAAAATAAAAAATGAAATCAAGTACATCAGTATAAATATCCAGCAAAATGAATCCTGTACTTAGCAAGGAGATGATGCAAATGGCGTGGGCAGGGATAAGGGTATGAAGGAAGTTGCGGTCACGTTGTACAAGGAGGCAGAGGGAGGACCGAGTGCAGCAATGGAAGATATTTGACTTTGACGCCACCCCCAGATGAACAATATTCGGCATCTGGCATGGCTTGGGACACAGAATGCAATTACCATGTCAGGAAACGACCCTAAAAGTATCATAAACACATAAACACGTGAAGATTTCACGCACAACTGCAGCATTTCACATTCAAGCTGAGATCCTCGTCTCGTCCATGAGCAGCCTAGATATCGTCTGCGGACGCCCGAAAAGTAGGTTCCACTGTCACAGTTGGTCATAGTATTGACCCCCGTGGTGGTTTCAGGGCGGTTTTTCTTGCAGCAGGAGGTGCCGTAGGAGTCGGTGTAGCCGTTCCACTGACTGTGAATATCTTTGTGATTGGTCGAAATATTCACAGTAGAGAGTTTGATCTCAATCGCAGACTGTAGCCGGACGTGCACTTGATGACAGGGTCCCAGCTGCAATGATGAGAAATGAGCGAGCTGCTCCTAAATATATGCGAAGCACGCTAGACACGCACTATCCCTCACTGTTAACCTGGTCAGCGAATCCGGGGGTGTCGACAATGTCTAATCGCAGCCTGACACCATTCCCGACGATGACTGTAATCACCGACAAGGACGCGACGAGAAGAATGGAAAGGGGAAGGGGGGTTCAGGCAATCATCAGCTCAAGCCTCTCCTACGAAACAGATAGAATGCACCATGAGAGTCGGTCTGGATCTCAGTAGCCTCCCGAACAGGCTCATTCGCTGAGAACCATGCCTTCGAGCCGATCAAGTGGGACGCAAAGATGGTGTTGATGAGTGCCGGCTTTCCGAACCTAATTTGGCTTGTAAGACCATGACGAGTATTAGCATGCTCGTCTTCAATCGTATGGTCAGAAATAGGGTAAAGAAAACGCGCCTCCACGCCTTCGCTCTTCGACGCTTCACGTTCCAGGTCCAACCGTCCCTCCCCTTTCCCCCAAACACGCAACTCCCCGCAACGTTCCAATCCATTGCAGAAATATAACAACAGAGAGGTCGTAAGGAAGAAAAGGGACTGGAACTCACCAACGGGGTTAACATTGAACCGGAAATCACGCTTCAAGATCTGGAGCTTGTGCTCAGTCTGTTGAGTGACGGAGTCAAAAACGACATCAGACGTGGTGCAGAATTTGGTTGCTGTTAGCAGATTGCGTCGGCCATGTCGCTTTAACGTTGGCATTCGAAATTACGTTCGGTTTCTAGGATATTTGTAGGTATTTTTTTNCGTATGCTGAGGGGGTGACAATGATGTTGAGCACGTCGAGGTGGCCCGTCGGGAGATGATTTGAACCGAGATGTTTGAGCGATGAGGTCGAGGTTACCATGTCGTTGTTGTTGGTAGGAGAGCGAACGAACGTGGGGTCTCTCAGTAACCATACTACAGCACCCTATGGAATACCTACACAGAGAAAAAGCGAAGTTGTTGGGGACGAGGGAGAGGGGGAAAATACGAATTTCACGACTCGACAACGAACGACTCGATCGTTGAAACAAGAGTGTTGTGTGGCGCGGGTCTTGCGTAATTCGCGCTCGGGTGTTCGGCCCCTGATATCTAGCCGACTTCAGGAATGACGTCACTTGGCCAATCACAGTGCAAGGCTCATCTTTGTCTTTCTACGTATGTTACTGACCTCATTACCCATGTCAGGTTCCAAATATCGATCTCACCTCCTAGCCCCTACCATCATAAGTACCTTCTGCCCAGGCATACAAATCGCCGTGCAGGCTCAGCTGAAGCTTAAGTGTAACGCAAATCGACCAGCAGCTGCAAGAAGTGCTCGACGAGGTCGATGCAGGCTTTGGACATTGCGAGGGGAGGTCGCGAGGAACCTCCGTTATTCACTATACGATGGGGAACCGCTCGGTGGTTGCGAGGAATGTAGCTCTAAGGTACAGTGCGATCGCGGAGAGACTCTAGGCAAAGTTTTCTTGGGTCTGCCTGGAATACCCTTGTCCGGTTGTGGCAGTGAGATGGATGGAGATTTTTTGAGGGTTAGCAGAATGATGCGGCTTTACCTGCTCTCGTAGCTTTTGGCACCCTGGTGGCAGGGTATGGCAGGCATGGGTGCGGACGATTCGGAATTGCAATGTTTGAAACCAATATGAGATATAAATCGTCGTTAGTGTACTAAGCTATACAACAACTCTTCTGATTTTATGGCGCGTCGTATCGTGCAGTCGTCCGTCCAATACTAGCAGTCATAAAACTACAGACGTGTTAAAGTCTCCATCCGCATCGTGTCGAGCATATGCTTGGTTTTGACAAAGGCACCTAGGAGGCAAAGTCCGTGTTCGTTTCCACCACAGAACTCTGGAGGCTGGACCGCATTGTTCACCGAGACACGTACAAGAGTCAACATGTTTTGCCTGGCGAACCTCGAAGAGAGTTCGGATAATCCCACCAGTCGCATCCAGTCCCATCGGCAACCCCGCCGACGTGTCACGTCCCAGGTCCATCCCTCCGTCCCCTTTCCCCAAACACGCAATTACTTGGCAAGCATCCACCGCACCGCAAAAATTTGACAACAGAGAAGTCATGAAGAATTCGAGTGGGCCAGAAACTCACCGACTAGGATGTCATTGAACTGGAAACCATGCATAAGAGCTTGTGCTCGATCTGTTGCGTGATAGGGTCGAAACCGACATAAGACGTGGCGCAGATTTCTTCAGTCATTTTTTGCTTGCTTTCAAGACGTGGCGCGGTCACATCGATTTATCGTTGACATTTTAATTTCGTCCAGTTTCGAGGATACGTGTAGGTGTGTGGTTTCGCATTGGTGAATATTCACCAGGGATTGGTTTGGTACGATGCCATGGACGCGATGGTGAACGTCAAAGCAGCCCGAGAACGATAATTCAGATTCAAATGTCCATCGTCGAGCAATGAGTTGGCCAATGGTCGAGGTTCCCATGTCGTTGTTGATATTGGGAGGAGCGCGAGCGAGGGGACGTTTCTCAGTTACCGTACAACAGTACCTCATAAACCACCTACACAGAAACAGAGAGCTATGCTGGCAAGAAGGTGGGAGAGGCCGTCAATGAAGGGAGAAGAGGGGGTTGTCAACGACTCGGCTTACAGCTAACACGAAAACGATAGACCAGATATCACTTTGTTCGCGACTTTCGCTGCCCGAAATTTGGGGTTAGCTCGTGCTACAAACAAACGCACACAATCCTCGTGGTTCCACGAATCCTCAGACCTTAGCTCGCACCCCTTTCTCGTTCACTCGTTCGTGGTACAAAACAAGAGGCGTTCGGTTCCTGATAGCCGACTTCGGGAAAAACGTCACCTTGGGTCTGAGGCTCTCCCTGTCTCCAAAGGCTGAGCTGCCCGCTTTGGCAATACTGGGGAAAATATTCATGGCCTTGCTCAACTTCGTCACAATCAGGTCAATAGGACGGAGGTTATTTCGAGTGGGGCTGATGAAGTATAAGCAGCAGTGGATGCGGGTGTCCTGGATGTACCAGTCTCGCATGGCAGTCAACTCCTTGCGGAGGCATGTGCTGTGCTGATCCTTGATGCACTTGATGATAGGGTCCCAGCTGCGATCACAACGAGCGATCCGCCTCGAGGGTGAGGTCAAGGAGACTCACTTGCTGTTAACCTGATCGGCGAATCCAGGGGTGCCGTCAACATTTAATCGCAACTTGATACCATTTTCAACGAGAGCGACAACCACACTTTGATAGAAGCACGAGAAGGGGTTTCAAAAGCTCTCTACGACGTACTAGAAGGAAGCAAAACGCACCATGATATTCAGTCTGGATCTCAGTAGTCTGCCTGACAGACTCGTCCTCTGAGAATCGTCCCTTCGAGTCGATCAAATGGGATGCAAAGATGGCGTTGATTAGCGTCGGCTTTCCAAGTCCAGTTTGGCCTATAAAACAGGCGAGTGTCTTGAGAAGAAGAAAGGGTGTCAATTCGCTTGTGGTGTGCAAACAAGCGTACACAACCCTCCGCCTCAACTTGTCCATCCCTTTCTCGATTACTCATGCACAGATGGATGACCCAACATATTTATCTCCTGATAGCTAGATGTGCTGCGGTATACTTGCTTCACGCTCGTATTTGCGGCCTCTTTGGCGCATCCTAATGCCTCCAGCTAGGTAGCGTTTTTGGACAGGCAGAATTGAATCATGTCGCGCCTCGACGTTCAAGCTCATCTCTTATTTCGGGTATGTATGTATGATTGGACAAACAATATTACGGAAATGCAGAAACCGCTGGCCATACATAATTATATATCAGGTACAAAACGATCAGGCGCCCTGACTCTCGATCTGGCGCAAGTATCCCTCATATCGCTCCTTCCATATTGTGGCCTCGTACTGGATTACATGCCGCCCAAACAATGCAAGAGTGAACCACTCAAGCAGCGTCTGACGTGTATTATCGCTGTCGTCTTTACCTTCCCCGATCTTTACCGGTGCATCATTCATCACAAGACTCGGAAAATGTTGAGCATCGGCGTATCGGCACCAAAGCGCAATCAGGATCTCGAGCTTGTATGGGGCGAGTTCCGGGCGGGTAAGCAGTGGCGGCGCTAGGAAAAGCATCATATAATCTGTAGCCATCCCATGCAAGCGTCCTATCTTGCATTTTAGCCAATGAACGGCTATGCCAACGATGAGACTGTACGCACCGTCCGAGATGAGGCGACTCAGCAGCTCGACGTGAGCCACAAGGTCAGGGTTTTCAGGATCGAGAGCCACCGAGGCTATGCGTAGAGTTATTGTTTGGCGGGCTGAAAGCATTCTGTGTCAGCCAAGGGCGCTGGTTATAGGAAGCGCAATGACTCACCCGTTGGATCCAGTGACATCAGGGAGAGTAGTTGTACCACACACGGTCTCAATCGATCAATGTGAAGCAGCGCCATGAACTTCGTTGCCAAGGGTGTAATTTGTTGGAGCACTGGAGTGTTAACTGCAGTCCATGATTTTGGGCCCCCTTGTCTTCCGACGCTCTCAAAGGCTGGAAAGGATTGAGTGCTCTGAACGACAATACTTCGGCTGATAGATACTCACATGTAGGACCTGAAGACAAGGCCACGAGAAACTGGATTGCGGTAAGGCGTATTTCTCCAAAGTCGTCCTTTTCATCGAGTGCTAGAGCGATAATTTCAAGTATGGCGGGCTCGAAAATCCCTGGATTCGGATGGCCTGTAGAACGGCTAAAGTCGGGCTGAATTGTCACAATTCAATATGGCTTACCATGCTTTCTATACAGTTTCAGAAGGAGTTCAACAGCAGTTGCGCGAGCGAATAATGAGGGGCTTCGAAGTATCGGGGTCAAGGTATGAACGACGATAGTAGCGGTATCGTCCACGACCGGAACTGTGTGTGTCAAAACCAAGAGTATATTGAACAGTGTAAATATACTTACGTGTCTCTATGAGTCGCTCTACCACAGCCTTTCCGGCAACTGTGATTGTTGGTGAAGAAATTGCGATTGAGAGGGCCGCGAAATGATCGAAGAATGTTCTTCCTGCACTGGTCTGGAGGTCTTGGCGGCCATCGATCAAAGCAGCTCTCAGCAGTTGGGAAAGGGAAAGGGAAGCAATGTCCCCGAATTGAACTATAATCCATGTCACTGTAAGTACATGGTAAAGGAGGAGTCGGAGACAATACCTAAGCTGTCCAAAGCTGACCTGGCGTTTGAGTGGTGCTTTTTTTGCGCTTGTTCATTCAAGAGCGTCTCGACAATCTTACAGAAGGCGACTTTGTTGGCCTCCCGAAATCGAATGACTGGAAAAGGCAATTAAACATCGATAGGGAGAACCAAAGGTGCGCGAGGTAACATACGGGGACAAGCCAACTTCAGAACCTGTAGGGAAGCAATTCCCATATCGCCATGACCGTCTTCGATCACAATGTCCGCCAATCGAGACACGATCTGTGAATCACCTGCAGAAAGAGTTAAGTAGAGAAAAGCCAATCTGGGATGATCCACGCACTGTTACGTCCCAAAAAGAAGGCTTCGTATCTGGACTGGCTTTCACCTTCGATCGAACTCGAACCTGGCATCATGATAAGCAGCTTGGTTCACTCACCATGGTCAGGGTCACATCCAATTATGTTTCCGAACAGGTTTATCGCGGCCAAACGGACGATGGGCCCCGCATTGGGTTTGAGTGCTGATTCTATGGCTTTGGGCAGGATATTGTCGATCGGGTCGCGCAGTTCGACTATCCAACGATTAGTCCCCTACAAGCTTGACTACGGGAAAGACAGTCTCACCGCTCTGGAATAAGGAACACAATGTATCCTGGGACTCGAAGGCGGCATCGCTCGTTTTCTCCTTGATCACTGTTTCAATGAGTGTTGGCAAGGCTTGGAATCGGACTAAAAGCAGTGAGCATGCTTCGAGCTGCCAGCAACATAAAATACAAACCATTCTGACTGAGTAGCAAAATTATCTGGACCCAGAGTTGATGTCGCTCTTCTGAACCTTTAAAATGGACCGCTGTAATGATGTACCACTACGGAGGAACTTGGACCGAACCTTTTGTTTTTTCAGATTTCGGCAGTGCTGTGAGCGTTGTCAGCACCGTCACAGCACGGTCTGTGTGTTCCGGCGTTCTAAGTAAGGGAACGAGCGCTTCTGCTAATTCTTTTGCTAGCGGTCCCCTGAGCTCGGCTAAAAGGCACTGGGATCAATTCAAAGACATCGAATGATAAGCGGCAACATTACCCTCTATGAGAAGCCGTTGTAGAGCACCCATCCCCTCAGACTGCACAATAGCGCTGCTGTCCTTGACTGCGGCGTCGAGAATTTTGGTGAGCTTAGTTTCTACTCATGGGAGTCAGATAGTGTACGAATGGGCTTTAACAGATTCGAGTCGTCTTACTTTCTCTGATATAGGTGGCCAACTTGGCCCACAATTGGCGTGCTTTTGCTGTTTTGTCCCCAGTCCCGGCTCCGAACCGGTGCTCATTTCCCTTAGGGCTTACGAACTGATGACATCCTCCATGATTTAGATTATCTTGTTCTGTTAGACTTGAAAGGGTTTTGACCGCTTCAAAGCGATAGCCGTCATCGGAATCTGCGAATGCTATATTGGAGAGTTTATCGAGAACCTGCCCCAACAGTTCTACTATAGCCATCCTCAGTGGTGATTTGAGCACAAAAAATTGGTAAATCTTACAGTTTTCCGAATAGTGTGACTTGAGCGCGAAGAGCAATCGCATGTGGCTAATCCGAACGCTTTGGTTTTTGCCCTTGGAAAAGTCATCAAAGTGGTCGATAGTATCACGCACGAGCGTTTGGGTGACATTTGGAGATACACGGAGTAGGATGTGCCCCGAGAGTTGACTTAGATGTCGGAGGCATTCGGATTGAACGCCAGGGTCGGGGTCGTGCATTGCCATCTGGAAAAGGATGTTTGGCACATCTTTGAACTCAGATGGGTCTACAGTCAGCAGTTTTCCGTGTTAGCATCTGTGCGAGAGGAAAGAGGCAAAACGCGTACAAAATGCACCAATTGTCGCGAGGATATCGGCCCAAGTCCTGCGGTCCTCCGGCTTGATTTTGCAGAGTCGTCGACGCATAGGCAGCGCGAGCGTCGATTTAGGCATGTGATCCACCACACCTGTTGTAAAACTTCAATCAGTCCATGACTTCTCAGGCGGAATTGGATACTCGCTGTTATCGGCCTCGACTTGAGTGCCAAGTGAGGACCTGCCTCCGATATCGTCCCTCACCTCCTCTGCAATATGTTTGAGATTTTTTTTCGGCCGTTTCACTCAACGTCCCTGGAAGAGGAAAAGTCAGACGGTTTTCTCAACGACTAGGGGGGTAACGCACCTCGTCGAGAAAGAAGCCCCAGCAGCTTAACCCATTTCACCGTAGTGGACCAGTGCTTACGAGAACCATGAAAGGATACACTGAGATTCTGTGGTAAGGCACTTTCAAATGCCTCGGTATGCTCAGGATCTTGAATGCCGAGCAAGTCAAAATCAGACCTCGAAGCTATAGACATTCCTGCACGTACCATTTTCTACCCGTAACGGATCCCCACGTGGAAGTTTTAACAGGTTGGTTTCACTTTCCGTTTTAACGTAAAGTTTTGTCAAGATCGGAAGAATCTCTGGAACCTTGAAAGGCACTGAGCGCAAACTTTAGAGAAGGTGGTGCAGAAAGTAAGCCAAGAAAGAGTCGTACCATGCTCTTCCATGTCGTTCAACAACTGAATCCATAGGGCGCGTACGTTGGAGTTGCCTTCGTTGATGACTTTATCCCGAACCAATAAAATGGCCGTCTTCACCACCTTCAACGTCTCCACTGCAAGAGGTCAGTCGGGGTCATTCGAGTGTTCGGACTAGTTCACGCACGGATCCAATTCTGCCTTTTGCAGATAGCTGAAATCAATCTGACGGATGAGCATCGAACATCGTGATGTTCATCCGCAACTGCCCATTCGATGATTTTATTGAGGAGGTCGACGTTTGTGAGGTCAACTAGTGGGTCGCCGTTTTCATTTATCAAACAATGGAGTATTGAGCTTTACTTACGCTGGCCTACGAAAATTCCCAACACACACAGAGCCTCAATACGGCAGACACTAGACCCCGTTGCAGCTTTCAGCCAAGCTAGCGCATCAACTTTAAGCGAGCCATTGGCGTGATCTCCGTTGACGTGATCTGCAACAAGGGGTTATGTATCTGACGTGGTGGGTGATCAAAAACGTCTGAGCGGAAACTTACAATTCTTCCCAAGTGCCTCGAGAAGGCGAAAAGCCTGTTTACGAACCAAATCGCTGTCGTCATGGATGGCAACCGTGACAATCCTCTCAAATAAAACAGGGAATATGTCTTGAGCCAACTTATCAACGTTATCCTCCCATACAAAAGCATAACGTGGTTTTTTTGAGGGAACTTTTGACTCGTCGTCTTTGAGGTGCTCTAATAGGTCAGTCAGAACACGGTGACGTTTCTTAGATTCCGGTTTTTTCAACCCATTCTCGAGGGTGGTCGGCACGGCGCCCTTTATAAGTGGTGCGAGTGACTCGGACTCTTCAGAAAATGTAGACGTTAGACGCAACACATGAAGTTGAGGAAAGAGGCACCTTTTTCCCACAGATCCTTTGCTAAGCGCAGAGCAGGCCGGCGAATATCCGTTGAGTCCGCATTCAGGGCGACCTCGACCAAGGCGGGGATGACTTTGCAGATAACGTGGTAGAACGAACTGTCGGGATCTGAAAAGGATATGCGTAACTTCGCTCAAAGCCCACCACTGGCACTACGTAGACACTCACTGTTCTGTATAGTCCTGACAAACGCGATTGTGCGCAGACGCTCCTGTGTCTCATGACTCTTGAATCCAGATTCAACGCTGGCGCACAGAGCGTCTGTCACTGTACCCAACCTCTCCTGTGAGGACGCTGCCAAATTGGTCAGCACCTGTAACCCGTCCTCCTTGGTCTTGTCTGCTTTGAATACGGTCATATCAGAGATTTTCTCAATCGAGCTGCGATCGAATAAGTCGGCTGGAGCTGTGTCAGTTGTATCGTGTCATGAAATTATTCGATTAGTCTCACGTTTCAAGTCTGGAACCTGGCTGAGCATTTTGAGGGGGTCTATCGGTAATTTTGCACGGTCCAAGGCTGCGGATACAAGGGTCTCCAATATTCCCTGACTCGGGGATGGGTGAGCAGCACCGTTCTCAGGCCCGGGTGGTAGAGATAATGTGTCCAAGGCCTCTGTCGCCATGTTCTGGAGTTCAGTTGCTGCGCGGAAACATCAATCAGTTTGCCGCTTATGAAATGCACGGGAAACAGGTGCGTACTCGTAGCCGTATAGATCTGAGGCAGCAACTTCAGTGCCAGCGCTTCAACAGAGTCCCGTTCCGTCTTTGGTATGTTCCCTGCCCATTCGGTTGTACGCCCAGCTTCTGACGCAATGCAGCCAGCTACGGCTCGGTGTCATTCAATTGGAGCCGAACAATACAGAAGAATGACTCACCCTTTGCGAGGCACAGGCTCAGGGTATAGAGGCTGGTGGTCTTCACACTCGTCTTCCCTTGCAGAAGGCCACGACAAGCGGCTAACATGAAGTGCAGTCTGTGAGAGGACTCGATATTCCGGAGAGCCAACTCCCAAAGGCGATCGAGCATCTCGTTGGGCTGGAACTCGAGCTCGGGAAGAACGGAAACTCGACCGGTCCAATAATTTGCTGGGAGTGCTCCCAGAAGGCACATAATTTGCGTCCTGAGGCTAAATGATAGCTGGCGAGGGAATTTGGGCAGGGAGTTCCAGCGATGAAGGGGGTACCCAAATTTAAGCGAGGTTTGCAAAGCACCCAGCAGATCTTGATAGTCTCCAACTACGCCTTCAACAGTACTGCCCTCCTGGATAGCGACGAGTTTCTCTTGGAGGGCGCCGACGAACCGGAGAAAGGCGAGTAAATAGTTACAAAGGATCTCATCGCGACGAGCCCCATCACTGGTCCTTGTCGATGCGCATATCTTGAAGCGTTCTAGAAAATGCGATGGACTGTCAGTCTGGCTTAAATAGTGGATCCATTCCCGGTCGAAAGATGGATGAGCGATCTCTGATGCAGCTTCGTCGATGTGTGTTGGGTCCGAGGACTGAATCAGTTTGTGGAGAATCTCCACCAGTCTTCCGTTGAGACGCGCTGCGGAATCAGAATTTGACGGCGGCGTCCCGGTAAACATAGACTTCAACCACTTGTAGGGCCGGAGGAGGAACTCCGTAGGTGGGGTATTGAAAGGTGAGGAGGGGCAAAGCAAGGGAAGAAAGGTCATGATGATATAAATAACACATCCGAATGCGCAAAAGACCAGAAGGACATGCCCGAGAGTCTGATCGTCAGCGATGTTCTGAACAATCAGCCCACCCAGGAAGAGAAAGGCAGCCACCTGAACAAGAAATGGCACTAGGGTGATGACTCGCTCCAAATACCACGTGTCCGCTTCCTTGTCCAACTTGTAGCGTACGGAAGCGTCCTTGGCTTCGCGTCCTGTAGTAAAAGGTATGAATTTTGCCAGCCAGGCTTTGGCCAGGACGGCCATGATGGCACTGAATAGGGTGATATAGAGGCTTATAAGCCACAAGCCGGTAATCCATTTCTGTGAGACCGGGATGTGAACTATGTCGATGATCGACATCCCTCGTAGAGTGTTGAGTATGTTTCCCAGTAAAATCTGTTCCGAACCCTCGTTTAGGTCCGGACGGGCGTCGATAAGGAAGGATGAAACGATTCCGGCGAACAGACCGGCCTGTAATAAGTGTGGTTAAATCATTGGATCTCACGCCAACTAAGATGCCGTGCTCACAAAGGTGAGAAGGGAGTCCAAGCCCGTTTTCCAGAACTCTGCCTTCTCTTTCGCCACACGCTCGGCATCTTCAAGATAGAGGTACCATATCCTAGCATCCGCTCTGAACTTGAGATCTTCCTTCGCCGTCTGCTCTCCGCTTCCGCCACCCCCGTCTCCCTGGGCTTCATCTTTCACCGCGGATGTGGGAGATCCTGTATCTGGACCTGGGGAGATTTTACTAGTCTTCAAACTCGTGTCGCAATTTTGCGCCTTCTCGGCGTCGTCGCCATCAATTGCATAACGCTCAGTCTGCGATCGGCTTCAGTGGCGAATTTAGCATACAGGACATGGAGAAACTCACTACCTTGGAATCGCGTTGTTCCATTCTCTGGGAGTGTGCTTGGGGGCACGAAGAAACGAACAGGTAGATGGGAGACAGGCTAACCTGTACTCACTGTTATATAGCAGCATGTTCGATGAGAAAGGCGCCCAGGGAGTCATACGATCTTTCCACGTTCCCAAGACGTGGTTGAAACTGGGGTGGGTTTGAGAAGAATGTTTGCGATTCATCGATTAGCCCATGTTGCAGAGCGGAAATTAGTTCAGAACATCTCGATGTAGAGGCGTGGTTGAGTCGTGTTAACCAGGCCTCCGGCGAATGAATGAATGGCTGGCAGTGGTCTCGGGGAAACCCAAAGTCTACGGCTTATCGTCCACAATCGATCGGCGTCAAAGCACCAGCGCTGTAGTCCTCTGACCGCACTAGAGAAGAAATAAAATAAAAAAAAGCATAGAAAAAAGCGGTGTATCCCCAAAATAACGAATGCCTTACAGATTCGCTCTGTTCTTCACCTTCTCCCCTTCTGAAAGAACAATCCTCCAAACTTTTACTGCACTTCGACAATGTGACGCTTACTTGTAGACATTGATTGCATAGTCCCGAGCCTGTGATCGCCTTCAGCGGCGAATTCTACATACGGAACGTTGAAAAACTCAGCACCCTGGGATCATATTTTCTTCTTTCTGCAACTGCGCTTGGGCATGAAGAAAAGAAGATGCAGATTACACACAGGCCAACCTGCATCCACTGTTAGTAATGTGTAGCACGTTCGATAAGAAAAGTCCCCCAAAGGTCATACGATCGTTCCACGTTCCCGAGATATGCTTGAACCTGAAGTGGGTTTGATACTATATGAACGCTCACAGTTCTTCGATTGGCCCTATCGCGGAGCGGGAACTGGTTCAACATCGTCTCGATGTATGGTCGTGGTTGACCAAGCCTCTGGCAAATGAATGAATGGCTGGCAAGCGTTCTATAAATACAACCTTTTACCCACGATTCAAGCGTCGGCGTCAAAGTGTCAACATGATAGTCTTCTAATGGCGTCAAAGAACACAGAAAGGCATAGGAAAAACGGTGAACCCACAAAGCAATGAATATTCCACAAATTCGCTTTCTTCTTTACCGTTTCCCCTTCCGTGATAACAATCCTCCAACCTTTCACCACACTTCGATGATGTGGCGTCTGATTGTCGCCATAAACATTGACGGCATAGTGCTGAGTCTGCGATCGTCTTCACGGCGAACACATCTTGCGGAACATGCCAGAGAAACTCACCATGGCATCAGATGTTTCCAGTTCCGGAGGTACGTTGGGCACGGGGAAACGAACAAGTAGAGAGTAACCTGCGCCCACTGTTAACAAACAGTAGGGTGTTCGTGAAGCAAGGTGCCCGAGGGGTCATGCGATCCTTCAACGTTCCCAAGACGCACCTGAACTGGGGTGAGTTTGATACTATATGAAAATTCACAGCTCCTCAATCAGGACATGTTGCGGAGCGGAAATCGGTTCAGCGTCTCGATGTGACACCGTGGTTGGGTCGTGGTTAACCAGGCATCTGGCGAATGAATCGATGGCTGGTCACGGTCATACGAAAACCCCAAGTCGACGGCATTTTACCCACGGTTCAAACGTTACCGTCAAAAACATAGGAAGTGTTTGGGAAGTGTCATGAAGCTCATGGCATGGGCGTGTAAGAGCGCGAGTCTACGAATGGCGTCAGAGAAAAAGAAAACGCGCAGAAAACGGCAGTGTACTCCCAAAACAATGGATCTTCGACGAATATGCTTTCGTTCTTCATCTCCGCCTAGCTCTTAATAATAGTCCCTTTCATCGCGCTTCCAGAGACGGTATACGAGTAGTGTTAGTCCGAGACCCCGAGAACGAAGAGGAAAGAGCGTGAACGAAGGGAAAAACCTAAGCCACACCGACCACAAGACCTTACAATCCTGCCCTCCATTGGATACCAGAGCGGTCCGCAATTGTGGAATGAGTTGAATTACAGCTCAGTGCCCTACTCGTATCAAACCCGACATTAAGATAAGAAAAATAAATCAGGTATATCAGCATAAATATCCAGCAAAATGAATCCTGTACTTAGCAAGGAGATGATGAAGATGGCGTGAGCAAGGATAAGGGTATGAAGGAAGTTGCGGTCACAGGGTCCGATGCGGAGAGGGAGAACCGAGGGGTAGCGCAGCCAACGCAACAACGAGGACAAGGGTCCGATGATAGCTGCAGGAAGGAACAAATCCCAGCCCTGGTCCAAGGTAGCGGTGAGCGTGCTTAGAGGGCCATGTCGGGCATTGCGAAATCCAAATCGACGCAATCTCCTCGCTAAGTATCAATAAAAGATATTTAACTTTAACGCCACCCCCAGACAAACAATATAAACACGTGAAGATTTCACGTACGACTGCAGCATTTCACGTCCAAGCTGGGATCCTCGTCTCGTCCGTGAGCAGGCTTAGATGTCGTCTGCGGACGCCTTGGAAGTAGGTTACACCGTCACAGCCAGTCTTAGTGTTGACGCCCTTGGCGCAGGAGTCGGTATAGCCGTCCCACTGGGAGTCGAGGTACCGCTAATGTGAATATGTTTACTATGGGTTGAAATAATCCCCCGGGGCAAAGTAGAGGCTGTAGTCGGACATGTACCTGATGATAGGATCCGAGCTGCTCCTGAAAAGGTGCGAAATTCGCTAGACACGCACCATCCCTCGTTGTCAACCTGGTCAGCGAACCTGGGGTGTCGACAGCGCCTAATCGCAGCTTGACACCATTCTCAATGATGACTATGATCACCGTCACCGACAAGGATGCATCGAGAAGAATGGAAAAAGGAAAGGCGGTTCATTCAATCGTCAGCTCAAACCTCTCCTAAGAAGCAGAGAGAGAACGCACCATGAGGCTCAGTCTGGATCTCAGTAGTCTCCCGAACAGGCTCATCCGCTGAAAACCATCCCTTCGAGTCGACCAAGTGGGACGCAAAGATGGCGTTAGTGAGTGCCGCTTTTCCGAATCTAGTTTTGCTTGTAAAGCCATAACGGGCATTAGGATGCTTGTCTCTTCAATCGTATGGTCAGAAACAGGGTCAAGAAAAAGCGTCTCCACGCCTTCGCTCGTCGACGCTTCACGTCCCTGGCCCAATCATCCCTCTCCTTTCCCCCAAACACGCAACTCCCCCGCAACGTTCCAGTGCATCGCAGATATAACACAACAGACATCGTAAGGAGGAAAGGGATTGGGACTCACCAACGGGTTAACATTGAACTGGGAACCACACTTAAAAATCTACAGCTTGTGCTCAGTCTGTTGCGTGATGGAGTCGAAACCGATTTGGTTGCTGTTAGCAGATTGTGTCAGTCACGTTGCATCATCGTTGGCATTCGAATTGCGTTCGGTTTCGAGGATATGTGTAAGGATCTTGTTTCGTACATCGGGGTTGATTCACCATCGTGCGGTTCGTACGCTGAAGGGGTGACAGTGCGATTGAGCAGGGAGCACGTCGAGGTGGTCCGTCGGGGAATGATTTGAATCCAGGTGTTCGTCGTTGAGCGATGGGGTCGAAACAAGGTTACCATGTTGGTGTTTTCGGTACGAGAGCGAACGAACGCGGGGTCTGTCAGTAACCACCCTACAGCACCGCATGAGATACCTACATAGAGAACTAGGGAAGTTGTTGGTGAGGAAGGGGACGAGGCCGTCAAGGGGTAGAGGAGAAATGGGTAATCCACGACTCGACAACGAACGACTCAATCGTGGCCAAACAAGAGTGGCGTATAACTCGGTTGCCAAGCACGGGGTGTTCGGTTCCTGATAGCCGACCTCAGGAACGAAGAAATGCAGTGTCACAAAGCTTGGAAACGAGAATCACGAATCAGCCGCGCGTGACTCCGATTCTCGCCTAAAGACCTGCGATGCAGGAGAACATCTGTTCTCCCCACTCACAAGATTCGTGTGCCCAGCAATCCCCGCCATCGGGTCTCCTGGGGCAGGCTGCAGGCAGTCCCGAATCCCGCCTTTGTTCTGGTTCGTCAAGTCGATACCTCAAATCTTCGAATCCAGTCGATCTTATCTTTCTCACAAACGCAATCCTTGTTCAATCGTTGAACGTGTTCCTCACTGTGCCACTCCCCTCAGCAAGCTGTCTCTCAGAGTAAGTGAGTGCAGCCAAATGCATCTTATTTTTTTTTCCATTATCTGGCCTCTTATGTTTGTCGCAGTTCTTTCATACGCCTGTTCCAAGGGTCTGCGCTTTTTACTTTTCTATTTCAAGGAGGTTTTATTGACTGAAAGTTTATCTTTCCTGCTGGTTTTCGACGACAATTGACGCTTCCCAGGGTGAAATTGGCACCCTTCCTTGAAGGCGGTCTATCGGGACTACGCGCTACTAGCTCCAGGATGGATTCTAAGCAACCAGTGTGCCCCTACCATCGTCATACCCTCTGTACAGGCTCAAACTCACTGGCCTGGCAGGCACCCAAACCGCCGTGCAGGCCCCAGCTGAAGGTGCAACGCAAATCGACCAGCAGCTCCAAGAAGTGCTTGACAAAGTTGATGCAGGCTTTGGAGAGGGATGTTGCGAGGAGAGTGGGTTACCCGCTCTGGAGCCTGATCGGAGAATCCAGGTGTGTCGACGATGTTTAATCGCAGCTTGACACCACTCCCAACGGTAACTGCCATCGCCGACAACGATTCGTTGAGAGAAGCATGAAATGGAGTTTGATAAGCTCAGCGCTCACGAGCAAATGCACCGTCAGGGTCTGTCTGGATCACGGTAGTCTGCCTAACAGACTTGTCCGCTGAGAGTGGTCAGTTCGAGTCGATCAAATAGGACGCAAGGATGGTGTTGATGAGTGTCGACTTTCTGATCCCAGGATTGAAGCGATGACGAACAAACGAACAAATGGCGTTCTTTCGCTGCCCGAAATTTCGGTTTGGCTTGCAGAACGGATGAACGTACAAGCGCCCTTCCAATCTCCGTAGCAGGCTACGAGCAGCGTAGCTCCATAGCCTTCGTTCTATGGTTAACCTCAGCTGGGCAGTGAGATTGGCTACTAGAAAGGCAGTTAGATTATACTGGGGGTTGAAATATAGTACAGGTACATAAAGTACATATTTGACTCGGAGTTCAAGTTGGTCGACCCACCGCCGGCTCATCGGTCCATTTGTAGCCACGGTTTACATACTTCCTCCATGTCGAAACCTCATGCACCGTGACGTGTCGCCCAAACAATGCGAGAGTGAACCAGTCAAGCAATTCCTTATGTTTCACTGTCTTTTCTGGCGCATCGCTGACCTCCAGGGTCCTTCGGCCATACCTAAGCCAGAGCGCAGTCAGTATCTTGAGCCTGTATGAGGCTAGTTGTGGGCGGGTGACCAATGCCGGAGCCAGGAAAAGCGTCAAGTAATCCGTAGCCTTCTCGCCCAAACGTCCTATCTCACTTTTGAGAGTGTGTTCGAATCAAAAGCGACGAAGCTGTACGCACCATCTGAGATGAGGCGGGAGAGCAACTCGACGTGGCCCTCGAGGACAAGGGTTTCAGGACCGAAAGCCATGGAAGCTATGCGTAGCATGATTGTCTGGCGGACTGAAAGCATTTGTGAGCCAGCTGGTCCGATCCTAGAGCGCAATTGCTTACCTGTAGGATCTAGCGACATCAAAGACAGCAGTTCCACCACAGATGGTCTCAAGCGTTCAACTTGAAGTAGAGCCATGAACTTGGTTGCATGGGGAGTAATTCGCCTAAGCACCGAGCTAGTGGGTGCAGTCGACGGTTCGGCCTTCCCTTTTCCGACACTCTCCAAGGCTAACGGGTACGAGGATGAGTCACAAAGGGTGCAACTGAACTGATCATGAGATGAGCTCACGTTCAGGTCCTGATGACAAGGCCACGAGTAGTTGGATTGCGGTAATGCGTGTTCCTCCAACATCGTCCTTGTCATCGAACGCCAAACTGATAATCTCAGGTATGGCGGATTCACTAAGCCGCAGTTTCGAATGGCCTATGAAACAGTGAAGCCGGTCAGGTGTATGTTGCACCATCAGCATATCAGAATACTTACAATGTTTGGTATATAGTTTGAGAAGGAGTTCAATCGCAGTCGCGCGAGCTAATGATGATGTGTTTCGGAGCATCGGGGTCAAGGCGTGCACGATAGTGGCGGCAGTACTGTCCGAGATCGCAACTACAGTGGCACAGTAAGGATCGAAGTAAAGTATGATGAGCTGCGTAGAGATACTTACGGCTCCCTGTGAGTCGCACGACGATAGCCTTTCCGGCAGCAGTGAGTGTTGCCACCATTGGGGGTATCGCGATTAAGACGTCACGGTTGAGTTTCGCTATTCCCATGATTAGCAACACAACTCGACAAGATACTTGCACTGACTTTCTACGGCGGAGGCCGTGAAATTATCGAACAGGACCCTTGCCACGCTATCACCAAGATTTTCATCGCCTTCTAACAAAACGGTTCTCAGCAATTGGGAAATAGAAGGTGAAACGAGGTCCCTGAATTTGTCTATAAACAGCGCTGCGGTTAGGGCGCTGTAGAAATATGGGAGGGGGTTTGAGAATGATACCGTTTGAACCCTTTTTGGTCAGGCTGTCTACGGCGGACACTGCGTTTGCGCGGAACCTAGGATTCTTCAGATCCTTCAGTGAGTTCTCGATGATTTTTGACAAGGATGCTTTGATGGCGCTCCGGAACCGAAAGACTAAATAGACGAGTAAATATTCATGGCTAGGGCAGAGCGACGAACTTGACATACAATCCGGAGCCTTGTAAGCCGCCTTTAAGACTCGCAAAGCAGCAATTCGTACGTCGTCGGACACATCTTTGATGACGATGTCTGCCAATCGAGAGATTATTTGCGAATCACCTGGAGGAAGGAGTCAAGTGAAGGACATGATCTTGAACGAAGCTACGCACTGCTCCGTCCCAAGAGGTTTTCGTATCTGGGCTGGGCCTCACCTTTATCTGAATTAGAATACGCAATGTCGATACAATGCTGAAGCTCACGTACCACGACCAGGGACACATCCTATCAGGCGACCAAATAAATTGACAGCGGCCAAACGGACATTGAATGGCGCATCGAGTTTCAGTGCTGATCTGATGGCTTTGGGGAGGGTGCTGTCAATTGGGTCGGGAAGTTTGACTATCCAAGCGATTAATACAACAGGCTCGATTTGGCAAAGAGTGGCTCACCGTTCTGAATGTAATGCATTCTGAGATTCGAAAGTGGTGTCCCTCGGTTCCTCCTTTACTACTACCTCAATGAGTTTCGATAAAGCTTGGAACTCGACTACATTGAAGAACAGTGAGCATGCTGAAACGACCAATAATTCAATAGTTACACAAACCATTGCGACCGAGTAGTAAGATTATCTGGATCCATAGCTGATGCCGCTCTCGGAGGTCCTTCCCAGAACCTTTCAAGGCCAATTCAAAGCTGTTAGTAACGAGTCTCCAAGTTGGGGGTTTCGGTTGAATCTAACCTTCTTCTTGAGAGTTGGGCGGTGCTGTGATCGTTGTCAGCACTGTCACAGCGCGGTCTGTATATTCCGAAGCTGAAAGGCAAGAACCCAGAGATTTCCCTAGCTTTGCTGCGACTGATGCCCTCAATTTGGCTGTAAAGCAATTCATTAGAATGATATTGAGGGTCAACGGAGCAACACTACCATCTTCGAGAAGCTGTTGTAATACTGTCATCGTCTCTGCCTGCACATTGGAGTCAACGTCCTTGATCGAAGAATCGAATAGTTTGAAGATTTCAGGAAACTCAGCTACGTGAAGGTAAGATGGTGTGTAGATGAGCTACATGTCTCCTCACCGTCTTTGACTTGAGTACCGGCTAACCTGATCCACGATTGGCGTACTTTCCAGCTGCCGTTCACGATGCCGGCATGGAAGTGGTCCTTTACCATGGTTTTGACATAGGCACGATATCGTTCTTTTGGTGATCCGTCCCGATCACTGTCCTCGATTTCCAAGAGGTTCGAAAAGGTATTGACGGCTTCGGAACGACAGTCATCATCGGCATCCAGTAATGCACGAGTGGAGAGCTTCTTGAGAACCTCGTCCGAAAGGTCAACTATTGTCATCATAAGCAGAATTCGAATAATGGAGCAGTTGGGTGCTTACCCCCCTTCAAAACCCCAACGGAGGAAAGCAGTTGCGTATAGCTAAAGCGAATTCTCCAATCCGAGTTTTCGCTAAAGTCGTCAAAGTAGTTGATAGTGTCATTGATTAGCTCTCTGGGGACGGCTGGTGGGCCAAATCAATCGGGTTAGTACTTGGGGGTATAGGGGCAAGAAGGACATGTAATGTACTTACGCTGTTTCGCGAGTAGGATCAAAGATTTGAGGCACGCGTATTGAACGTCTGTGTCAGAATCGTGCTGGGCTATTTGGAAGAGGATGTTATATGCGTCTTGAAAATCGAGCGGGACTGGAGAGATTAGATCAATATCTGCGGAAGAACGGAAAGGAGATCTTTACAGTGTGCGGCGATAGTTGCGAGGATATCAACCCAGGTGCTTCGATCGACCCATCCGACTTTGAAGAGTAGCCGACGCAGCGGCAGCTTGAGCGTCGATTGAGACATGTAATCCATCGCACCTGTTCGGGAAGATTAGCACTCAGTCGAGTTGAATGAAGGGCCCACCGACCATCGAACTCGGTCTTGTCCTGAGACGGAGATTCTTGTGTGTTTGAATCTGTCTCAAGTGGCTTTGGAAGGGGTTCTGCTTCGATTCCATCCCTAACAGCTTTGGCTATACCTTTCAGAATCTTGTCGACGCTTTCCTTCAGGCCCTCTGAAATGGGAAAGGTTATACAATTTTCACCGGCAAGGGAGGCAACGCACGTCTTTTCGAAAGAGCCACCAACAGTTTAATCCATTTCATCGTGGGGGGCCAGTCGCTTCGAGAGCTGTAAAGGGATACCATGAGATTCTGCGGCAAGGCACTTTCGAGTGCCTTAATATACTCGGGATCTTGAATGTCGAGCAAGTCAGAGTGGGGTCTCAAAAAAAGAGATGACCTTGCACCTACCGTTTTCATGTTCCCCCAGCATTAAGAAGTCTTGATGGGCACTTTTCCACATCTCAGAGTCGCTGTCGACTTTGATGTAAAGTTCGAGAAGGATAGGAACGACCTCTGGAAACGACACTAAGCGCGAGTATTAACCAAGGACGGGTATCGGGGTATACAGAGAAAACCGTACCATGGTTCACCATGTTGCTTAAGAAATGAACCCATTGAGAGCGTATGGTGGTATTCCCTTCCCCAATGACTATATCCTTCACTGATAAGATAGTCGACTTCACCACCTCTAACATCTCGGCTGCAAAAGAGGTTCAGGCAAGTTCATTTGGTCATCAAAAGAGCTCACGCACGGCTCAAATTACGATCTTTACAGATGGTTGAAATCAGCCTGAGAGAAGAGCGTCGAATAACGTCGTCTTCGTCCGTACCGGCCCATTCAACCAGCTTTTTGACGAGTTTTTCGTTTGTGAGGTCGACTAAAATGTTGTGTGTCATTGATCAAAACTCCGGAAACAATGCATTGGGAAGATTTCACTTACGTTGGTCTATGAAAGTCTCCGACACCAGTACAGCACTATGGCGGACCCACCAACCGGGCCGCACTGCGGCAGTTTCCAGCCAAGTTAGTGCATCAACCTTCAGCATGCTACTGACGCGACCTGTGATGAAGGGTATTAATTGCAATCCAATGTGCCGCTTATTCCGAAGCTCACCATCCCTGCTAAGATTCTTGAGAAGGGCCTTGGCTTTCTCACGAATCAAGCTATCATCGTCATGAATCGCAGCCCTGACGATCTTTTCAAATACAACAGGGAATACATCGACAACCAGGTCGCTGGTGTAGTACCACGCAAAAGCATACGGCGGTTTTTCCGAGGCATCCCTCATTCCGTCGTCTTTGAGAAGTTCTGAGAGGTCGTTCACGATATGGTAACGCTTCCCAGACTCCGGGCTGTCCAATCCTGTACTGAGGGTCTTTGGTATGGCGCTCTTGATCTCTGTTAGAAATTCTGCGAAAGATATCAATGTCAGACTGAAAGAGTATACGACGCCTGGATTCAATTACCTCTTGCGCATACATCTTTTGCCAAGTGCAGCGCAGGCTGACGAACATCCGTCGAGTCAGCATTCAGGGCAACCTCAACCAAGCCAGGAATAAATTGGCCGACAAGGGAGTAGAACGGACTTGAGGAATCTAAAAAAGGGGGCGAGAGTGAGCTTGGTAATAGGGACCCATTCCCATCAAGACACGTACCGTCCCAAATGGTTCTTACAAACGCAACAGTACGCAAACGCTGCTGCGGTTCATGATTGAACCCCGACTCGACGCTAGCAAGGAGAGCAGTGGTCACTGGCAGCATCTTTTCCGCTGAGGACTTCACCAAAGTCGCTAGTATTTGCAGCCCATCTTCTCTGGCATCTTCGTCTTCGTATACGGTCATATTCGAGATGATTTTTATCGAGCCAGTGTCGAACATGTCGGCTGAAAACCATGTTAGATGGAAGATCCTGACATGTAAACATTGCACAAATCATACATTGCAGGTCTGGAACACGTTTGAGCATCTTGATGGTATAGATCCGCAGCGCATGATGAGGAAGAGTTAACGTTGAGACAAGGGTATCCAATATCCCAAGACGAGGGGTAGCAGAGCCAATTTCAATCCCCGGCATCTCGTTCAAGGCTACAGCCGCCACGTCCTCCAGTTCGGCCACTGTGTCGATGAGATCAATCCATTAGCTTTTCTGTGACGTAGACGGCAATTAAACACGCACTCATAGCCGCATAGAGTTGGGTCAAAAACTCCTGTGCCGACGTGTTGACGACAGTGCGTTCCTCGTTTTGTATACTCCCTGCCCATTCGCTTGTACGCCCCGTTTCTGACGCAATACAGCCAGCTGGGCTCCATTGTGAGCCAAATTGTACACTAAAAATAAGTAAGAGCGACTTACCCTTTGCCAGGCACAGACTCAGAATAAAGGCGCTGGTAGTCTTTACATTCTTCTCTCTTTGCTGGACGCCACGACATGCGGCCAACATAAAGTGCAGCCTGTGGCTGGACGGGATACTTTGGGAAGCTAACTCCCTCCAAGGGCTGTCGGACATCTCATCGGAACAAAAGTCGACGTTGCGACGTGTAGGATCTATACTTTTCCAATACGTTTCTGGAAGTCGTCCAAATAGGTACAGTATTTGTGTCCTGAGACCGAATGCTAGTGGGCGAAGAGATTCGGGAAGGTTGTTCCAACGATGAAGGGGATAACCAGGTTCGAGTGAGGCTCTCAAGGCGGAAAGGAGATCCTGGTAATTCCGGAGTATGTCTTCGAAAGAGGTGTCCCTCGGGATAGATGTAAGATTCTCTTCGAGATGGTTCACGAGTTGGTAAAAGGCGAGTAAGTAACTGGCGAGAATCTCGTTATTCTCGGTCACATTATCGGCCTTCTTCGACGAACGTTGCTTGAAGTGCTCTAAAAGGTAATAAGGAGCGCTATTCCGACACAAGTAATTGATCCACTTTATTGGGAAAGATGGCAGAGCGATTTCTTTCACAGCTTCGTCGACGTAGCGCGGCTTTGGAGACTTGATCAGCTTGGTATAGAGAATCTTCGCTAAGCATTCGTTGATATCCGTTGTGAGTTGCCATCTTGAATCGGATTGCCGCTTCCAGGCGAAGAGGTATGTAAACATCTTGCCGAGCCATCGAAGGATATCAGAGAGAGGTGTATTGAAAGGCAGTGAGGATGGAATGAACCAGGGAAGCACGCCTACGGCCAGATAGATGGCACATGCGGATATGCAATAGGCCAAAAGAGCATGTCCTAGCGTCCGATCGTCAGTGATGGCCTGAATGATCAACCCAGCCAGGAACAGAAAGGAAGCAATCATCTGCTGAATGAGAAGCGGAATGAAGTGCCACAACTCAGCCCGCTCGGTCGTTCTATACCAGTGGTACGCGTCCGCAGCTTCACGTCTCGCGGTGGGAGGCACGAGATTCGTCAGCCAGGCTTTGGCCAGGACCCCCGTAATAATGCTGAAGAGGATCATGTACAGGCTTAGAAGCCATAGAACATGGATCCACTTCTGTGAGACTGGGATCTGGACCGTTTCCGAGTCGACAATCGACATCCTTCGTAGAGGGTCCCGTAGAGTGTCCCGTATCTCACTTAGCAGATTCTGCTCCGAGTTCTTTGGAAGGTCGCGACGTGCATCAATGATGAACGATGAGACGACCGCGGCGAACAGACCAGCCTGTAGTGAGCACTGTGAGACGATCAGGGAAACGCGAAAGGATACTATACGTACGAAGACGAGGACGAAGTCCAACCCTGCTTGCCATCGCTCTACCCTTGGTTTTGCTTCGCGTTCAGCGTCTTCGAGATACAGGTACCATATCCTAGCTTCTGATCTGAACTCGAGAGCATTCACCCCCCCGTCCTCCTCCTCCTCCGTAGCTCCCATCGCGTCGTGCTTCTCCATCGTTCACCGCGAACGTAGGAGATCCCTGATTTGTGTTTGGGGAGATGCTACTAGTCCTAGAGATTGTCTTCCCCTTCTCGGCGTCGTCGCCATCGATTGCGTAGTCCCGAGTTCCGAGGCATTTTTNGACTCGGGTACTTTGTACCCTGGAGTTCCTTGCGCCAAGCCTTTACACACGGCACCGACACTGCCGTGCATCTTTTCGCTTGTTTCCATCGGCTCTTTCCGTCTGTCACTGCATGATTGCCGTTTATGGAAAGCCAATTCCCATGTGCGCGATTTTGGGCATTTAGCTGGTCTGCGACTTGTGGCAGGCATATCTCAATGTCCAGAGCTTGGAGGGGCATGATTTAAGATTCTTTAGAGAGTTTTAAATCAGGTGAATTGAATAATATATAAATTATGCTACTAAAATGAGTAGGCCTGGTGCAGCATGACATNCTTCAGAAAGCAGGTATATTAGGAAAGTGGTTGAACTGCAGACATAGTGCAACAGCCTGAACACATAGCAACACAATTCTAGGCTATTTGGAAAGCTGCAACTGAGACAATTTGAGCAATATATAAATCTCCCCCTTCAGTGAAGGGAAACAAGCAGGTAACTGTGGTGCATGCCACTGGCTGATGACAATATGTGTGCCTGTGAAGTCAACCTCATTGAGTGGAGGAGATTTATATATTGTTGAAATCATCTTAATTGGAGCTTTCCAAAAAGACTAAAATCATGCTGCCAAGTGTTCAGGCTGCTGCACTGTGCCTACCATAACCCAATTGCATACCTAATATACCTCCTTTCTGAATGAACATCATGCCACACCAGGCCTACTGGTTGGAGTACTATGATTAATATATTGTTCAATTTTTCTTATTTACAGATTTCTAACAAATATAAAATTACATTCTTCCAAACTCTGGGTGCTGAGGTATACCTGCCACAAGCTGCAGGCCAGCTAAATGCTCAAAGAATTGCACTCATGTGGGAATTTGGGTCCTGGCCAACTTTTTTGCAAACAGAACTATATGCTGCTTGGGCACATAACACATGAAGGAACACCACATTTAATCTTGGCTAGCAGCAACTGATCATGCTCAAGATTGAAGACATTGTGTCCTCTGTTCTGAACCTCATGAACTCCCTTCTCTTGCACCAGAAATTGAAGTCAGTATGTTGAAACAGAGCCATGGCGGAGCATGCAGCAGATTGTAAGGTAATGCCTAGATACAACCTGGAGCCTTGGCATTTCAAGGTCCTGCTTAGATGATTAGTCTTGCACCTGTATATCTACTGTCTGCTTTCATTACTGTTCTGCATCTTCAAACAACTTCAATTTATCACTAGTTTCCAATATTGATTTTTATTTCACAATACTCAAGTTAACTCTGCACTCTGAGCAGTCAGAAAATTCCATAATAAATGATAGCTAGCAAATCAAAAATGCCTCGGTCAAACTGCCGTGCGCAGCATCGGCCTGCTCCCACTATGTTGTCTTTTGGACATCGCACAGAAGCACTGAAAGGCTGACTCAAGGTAATTATGCTTTTTTNGTTATGTGCAATATATTGACATACATTGGAATCTCTAAATTTTAATTGGTGTGCAGCTTACTTTTTTAGGAACACTTGCAATAGAACATGAAACTTGGGGCAATTTTGGTCTGCATGGCAATGTATACTAGGCCATTTGTATATGTCACAGTAGAATACTGAGGGCAAAGTGGGAACAATAAACAGCATGTTGGAGTGTAGAACAGGCAAAGGACCTGTGGGTAGTGGGCCGTTGCTGTGTGTGGCAGGTTCTGAGGCCTATTGTTGGTGATGGAAACTGTAAAAGGATATAAACTCACACCATCACAGGGTTGCGACAGTGTCAAAGTCTTGGCACCAGAACCTGCATGGTACAAGTACCCGAGGCTTATAGGCCTTGGAACTGGTTCAAGAAAAGGCAACCACCAAGATGTAAACAGAAGTAAACCAATTGAGGACCATCTTTCAAGGGTCTTATAATTCAGGATGAGGTTACTAATTCCAGACCTTCCTGCTTGAAACTTAGCTTGTGAGCCAACAACCCTCTAGTTATAATAGTCTTCCTTTGATTTCCTGCAACTAGATGATCCTTTGCAAAAATGGTGTTCTGTAATGCTGGCTTGATCTTGGATAGGAAGGTTGAGTAAAGAGGGAATCTTCTTGTAAATTTGCTTGGGTTTGTGGGCCATCACTGTGCATGGCAATTTCCGAGGTTGTATTAACCTGGTTTCTCTCCCTTGTTTTCCAACCACAGTACTGGCTTGTAGAGGTTCATCATGCATCCAAGGTGAATACAATGTGTTGTAAATTGATGCATGGCTGTGATAACATCTACCTCTTTACATGGTATCAACCAGGCTCTGTTTTTTNATTTCATTATTACTAGGATTAGGAGACAGAGGAGTGAGGATTGAACTTGCAACCTCATTGAGACATCTCAATTAGCCAATTAATTAGATTAGTGAGATCATGTGACCCCATATTGGGAGATTCTTGGCGTTGAGGCACAGTACACAAGTACCTGAGTTCTATACAACCTCAGAACTTGCAAAGGTTCAGGGAGGCCAAGGCCACCCCATGACCAGGTCTGACTCCAAGCCAACAGGAGAAAAGTCTGATGATCCAAGATGAGCCACAAGTACCAGCTCACAGGTCAGATCTCATTGAGATTCCACTTTTNCTGCTGCTTTTCACTGTTTCAGAATAACTTGACAAGATTATCCTTTGCAAAAATGATGTTCTAATGCTAGCTTGATCTTGGGTAAGAAGGTCGAGTAAAGAGGATATCTTCTTGTAGATTTACTTGAAAAAGTCCAGGAGGCTGAGGCCACTCTGAGACCAGGTCTGACTCAACACAATTATCTTGGTGAACAGGTCCAAATCAGCAAGCTGATGCTGATAATCCTTCATTATCAGTCAATTGGCTTTGTCATTGGATAGCCCCTGTGGCAGTGCTCTGGGTGCAACACAACCACAAAATGACGATTGCATAAAGCCAGTTTGATTTTGACCCAGACACCACCAATCACAGCTCTATTTCACCATCAAAATGGTAGAGCTGAGCAAGTGGTGCTTTCTTACAAACCAAGCATTTGAGTTGAAGCAAACTTATGTGCTTAATTTCAATGAGGTTTGTAACAATCCAGATATGGAACTTGACACAGTAAGACCCTTTAATGCCTTGATTTTATCAGCATCATTAAAATCTCAAACCTAGAAGCTGCTGAGGAGGCATGCATCAGTGATGGCACGCACTTATGGCCTTGACATCTGCCTCTGCCTCAATCCGTGCGCAGAGCGGTTGGGAGGCAACCACAGCCCACAAGAGATGTCAGGAGTACTCTTTGTACTCAAAGCTATGTAAATAGTGCCCAAAGCGCAGGAAAAAAATTAGTAATAACATGTAATTGGGCTAAAAATCCATCCCCTCAGTGCGCCGCTTAAAACATTTACTCTTGACATGAATGTTGGTCATTAATGCGGATGGCTGAATAGGTGATCTGCATGAAAAATCTCTACATCATTCCTGATGGATTTTCTTCAATAGTCCTTCCAATCTTGTCAATTGTGTGTCATACATTTCCTCCTTCCAATTATAGCCTGACCATTGAACTCTAGTGAATGGACATGCAAAGTCCTTGTTCGACAACACAGTTCTCAACATCACTTGCTCTTGATCAACCCTCAATACAGTGATCAAAATGGTTGATAGAGATAACAAGCTCTGGGATAGAGACCAATATACATTACCAACATCCTTTTGATGTGAGTACTCTAGCTTTGTTCTTTTCGGATAGTTTCCTGATGACACACCTTTTTTTCTAGTCTCTTGGAGAACACTGAATACAAGTATATTGTGTTGGATCCAAATGGAAAAGGGTGCGCCTGCCTTAGAATTAGCTGTGTATTCCCTTGGCAAGCAGGGCTCTATGGTCTCCTTTGCAGTGGAAAATGGAATGTTGCAGAACAGAGCTTACCTTCCCCCTTTCTCATCCCACACTTGCTCCCCTTCCACAGACACTCTGAGCCCCTAGCTCATTGTTATCAATGCCAATATTGCAATCTGGCTCTCCCACAGAAATCAACAAAACAAAATGTCAACACCAATGTATTGTCTTCAGCTTGATAAATCAAAAAAGTATTAGAGATGGAGACATGCAGTTGACCGTAGTTTTGTAAACAACTTAGAAGCTGTCTATCAGTATTGTGAGGCCTAGCCACGGCATCCAAGCCTGATCAAATTAGTAATTATTTGAGATCATGATAACATGTTGGCCAGGTAATTTATGATCTTAACTTATTTCTCAGAAATAAATTAGCTGGTCAAGTTTACCTGGAAATCCTGGGATCTAAAAAANTTTCCTGATGAGGGTGTATCCTCACTCGCTGGTGTTGACTCTTATGTTTCAAGGATGGGATGTCAAATTCAGGGTTGAGAATGGTTTGAAATCTGAAAACGGTAGTGGCATTATTACTTGCATAGTGGGAGGCAATGAAACTCAACTCAAGAAGAACATCAATTGAGATGGTAAGTATCTGTCTGCCAAAACTCCATTAGTAGCAACAAGTCATTTTCCTTTTCACATACTGCCCTTGTCTGCATTTCACATTTTGTATGCATAGATAATCCTATGCAAAACAAGTTCAAGCATCCATCCTGTTATGATTGTTTCATAGCTGAGCTGTAGAAAGCTATGTTATCTTCCTGAGCCATCCTGAGATTGCACACCAATATTATCTTGGTATGCTTGAACATCATGATGAGAACACACAGCTGCCCTTGCATTAAAGCCTGGATGAGTGCTGCACACCATGTTTTATTGGACACAGGGAACCTGATATTCAAGACTCAGAAGCAGCTAGAGAAGATCATACTCAATCCAGTGAACATGATAAGTCAATGATTTTTGCAACATTCAGAAAGGACAAGGACTTGTTCATTGAGGCTGTCACATGTGTGGCAATTTTGAGGTCTATTATTAGTCATCAGGAAACTGGCATTTTGCTTCAAAGGTTTTGACCTTTTTTGGGCTAGCCCCCTGCCAAATTTGGTAGGGCTTTTTGCCCAAATCAACCATAGCTGGCCAGCTTCTGACTTCTGAACTTTTCTGCACATAAATTTTGCATGTGGGAGCACTTGCTAAGGCTGTCCATGAGTCCGAGTCTTCTATGAGTACTCACAAGTAGACCCATGGGAATACTCACAAAAACTCGGATCTGTGGGTCTGAGTCACTCGTGGGAAAATACTCATGAGGATCCAAGTATGGATTCTGAAGGCACAAGTACTTGTCACAAGTACCCATGAAAACCCATAATTTTTTCAGTGAAAGAAACACTTCATGCCACAATTTTTTGCAAATTTTTATGATTTTTTCCTGAATTATTACAGGCCAAATTGGATGAAAAAGAGTTAGTGGACAGCTATTTTCATGCCTCATAGTGCACAGGCACAACCTGATCAACCAGATGGGCTTGCCTACTATAGTAGGAAAGGGAAATGTGAATGGATAAGACCTAGTAGCACTAGTACTTGACTACAAAAGGCTGTACACATCTACAAAATTCTTGATTTAGATGGTGATTAGTTACAACTTGAGTACATAAAATTTTAGTCATGCTTGAGTATGTAGAGTCTTAATTATGCTTGAGTACATAGAGTCTTAGTTATGCTTAAACATGTAGAGTTGTTGCTAAAATTGGTGGCTACAATGAAAATCCCACCTTGCTTTGCTCTATAATCCAAATTTGTGCAAGTAAATTTTGTAAGTACTTGTGAGTAGCTCATGAGTTACTTGTGTGGACTTGCTGTGTGAGTATACTTACAAACTCACAAGTACTTGAGCTGTGAGTCCAAGTTACTCGTGGGAAAAAACTCATACGGATCCAAGTTTGAATTTTTAGAGCCCAAGTACTCGCATTGAGGATCTAAGTATACTCATGAGTGCACTTGTGGACAGCCTTAACGCTTGCATAAGGGAGGAAGCAAAGTGTAGGTTTACTGTTGTACTCTAATATTGTTTCAATAATAAAAATTTGAGAATCTACAGAAGCCTGAGGAGCGGCACTTGTACTCAAGTAAGTTTCAGTTCTGGAGTGTTAGAATATCATAAAAAATAATGCCATCAGTTAGGATTGAACACTGAGCCTCATGATGGTTTCTTGGGCACATGACTTACAAGTCACGTGTTTTTTGTGTCAGGCCTGGCACTGAGAGCCCAGGGTACAAGTACCCGAGTCCTTATAGGCCTCAGGATCTCCCAGAACAGATGGATATTGTATCGAGTACCCATCTTTGTCATTATCTATTGTTTAATTTTGTCATCTCATCCATAGACATCCAAAGAACACTAATTGCCCAATGAAGGAGTCAACGAACGAATGGGGTTCAAAGTCGACGTTGGCCTTGTTTGGTTCAAAGGCTGTTAACTTTGATCGCCGAGGCCTTTCTCCAGTCTCAATTCCGCACTAGCCAAGGAGAGAACCACATATCCGAGTGCTTGTTCTCATTTTTATTCAGCCACCGTTCGTCTGTACTCTATCTGTATTTATTTTCTGTCGTTCCTTCCGAGTTACTTGTCCCCGTTGACAAGCTGACATAATCAGTCACCTGCAAAAAGCGGAAGCGCGTTTGGTGGCTCCTTGAGAGCACCGCGACTTGACTCTAGCCATTGCCCCTATTGCTCCCCCCCAAAATGCCCCACTACGCCGACTCCCATTATTTGTCAGGCAGCTCCTCTCTCAAGCCTCCTTCCCGCCAGTCTATCAGTGGCCGCCGATCTTCAGCATCCCTGCGCGGTTCATCCCCCCAAGCCAATGGCGAACCCGACGGCGCTGGTGCCAACGGAAGGCATCACTCCCTGGCACACGAGCTCGCCGTAGCTCTCATGCCAGAGCCCAGCGCGGGCCTCAAACGCTTCTAGCCGAGGAATTTGGGATCGAGTTCGATGAGGGTGCGGAGGGTATCGACGACCAAGGCATGGTCGGAGAATCAGACGAACGAGAAGAAAGACATCTCATCTCTGATGAAACCGAGCTCAATGCTCAACTGCTGGCCTCATCCTCGGATACCCGTCCTTCGTTTGCAGACGAACTCAACGGCCATGACTCTTTTGCGGAAGACGAAGCAGCAGCAGGAGCGAACCTTACCTCCGACGAGTCGTTCGGCGGAGGTGATCTCGACCCCACATTCGACAGTCCCTCTGTCTCCCCCACACGACCGCGTCAGCGGACACCCGAAAAGGACGCAATGGACGTCCTTTCAGAAAACCTCGAATTCACAGAGAAATTCATCACACACTTGCGGACACTCGACGCCGCCGAGTCCGGCAAATCGTCGTCGTCGTCACAGCAACCCAAACTCGAACGTCTCGCGTCTGACGTTATACGTCGCATGAACGAATCTGTCCGGGAGCGGGAGACCCAGGTCCGCGACCTTTTGGAATACGAACGAGAGTTTCGGAAGATCGGAGGGGAAGTGGGTGGCAGCGACGTCCTCGGGCAACTCGACGAATTGGAGGGCGTGGACGAGTTGACGGAAACAGACCAACCTACCTCTTCCTCCTCGAATGCGAACAACAACACCACCAGCACAGCGAACTCACGATCACTTCACACCTTGGTAGAAGAAGAACCTACAACACCAACCGCTCCTCGCCGTCTCTCAAGTCACTTTTCATCGCAGCACGACTGGGAGCTCGATCCGGACAAAAACCATCTGGGCGACGCTTACGAGGTGTCTCCCGCGACTTCCCCTATGAGAGCTGCGTTTTCACTTCCCCCACCGCCCCCGCTAACTGGTGCACCCACCCCCGCCAAGCTCATACCCCAACTCACCCATATCCGGTCATTCACCTCGAGCACTGTGTCTTCGCTGACGTCGATATCGGAGCACGCGCAGGTGAATGGGGTGGCGACAGCCGATGCTGGGCGGAAAATCCGATCGCTGAAGAACAAGTTGGGCAATTGGAAGACGGAGTGGGAGAGTGCGGAGAGGAGCCGGGCCAGGATCGAGAGATGGGAAGCGGGGCTTGCGGACGTGGAGGGGTTGGATACGCCAACGACACCGGCAACGCCGACGAGGTTATCGGGGAGGAGGGTGGATGGACGGAAGCTTGTTCAGGAGCAGCTTAAAGCGTTTGAGCTTGCGCTTGCTGATGCGGCTTTGAAGACTCAGGCGATTATGGCTCGATGAATGTTCTGTTCTGTTCTCTCTTTTTTTTTATCAATCACCCACTGTGCTATCGTGTGTTATCCGTGTTCATTCTTACCTATCTAGTACTACTACTACTGTATCTGCTATCCAACATTTACCATCACGGACCCTACTGCCAACAGCTACACCCATACCTTTATCTATTTTTTTTCTCCCACTTCCAGATCGATGATGTAGTATTTTTACTCTACCGTCCCTTTTCATTTCATAGAGAGGAAAGGAGGATTTACATGACTCGCTGTAGCCCACTTCTTAGAAAGTATACCCTGTCCATCTGTCTGTCCCCAGTCCATTATCCACCACCCTCGATCACCAGTGCTACTTCAGCCATTGTATTTGAACCTGGGGAAAGGAACGGATATGTGTTAGTGCTTTGTATGTATATACTACTCTACTATATACGCGATTTCTTTTCAGGGAATGGGGCTTACCAGTTCGTTCTAACGAGTGTCATCATATCGTTGTCGCCATCAGTAAAGTCAATCGAAATGAACGGACAAAAAAACGAACGCGCACCTAGCTTCCACAGCCTCCTTCCTAACGGCCCTCTTCGGATCGTCCAAAGTTTTACCAAGGTCTTTGATCACTTGCGCTTTATACGGGTGTAGGACGTCGTAGCGGACGATGCGAGGTAGGACGGCGAGGTACCGGAGTGCCGATATCCGTACGTTCTGTCGAAATAACAATACACAAAACGTGAAACAGAGACTTCAGTGTTGGTACGCGTAGAATGGAAAGAAAAAAACGCACAGATGAAGGCATCTCTTCGACTAGACAATTCTTCAACATCGCGTTCACCAAAGTCGACGCATGCTCCGCGACGAGAGACTTTTCGGGTGTCTCGNCCTTCCGCCGCGGCGAGCAGCGTTTCTATAACGTTCCGTCGGATGTCGGGGTCGGGTAGGTCGAGACCTCGGATTAACAGCGGGATGAGCTACGTTGGTGAAGAAGGAAGTGAGAGCGAGCGAGTGAGTGGCTGAGAGAGAGCGGATATCTGGGAAGGGCACGTACTGAAGGCAACTCGGCCATATAGGTAGCCTTCGGAGCAGACTTGATCATACCAGAAAGCGCAACGAGGTATGCAACTTGTTTCGTCGGTTCTGGCGAGATTCGTCAATGGATTTTCGTAGACAGCAGGGAAGCGTTTGAACATAAGAATCCAGCTCACCTGATCCATCCACAGACCCCGCAATCGTCTGCGGAAGTATCGCTGCAACGTACTTCTGCGCATACAAGATCTTGACCACAGCATGGTTCTGCTTCGTCAGAATACTATCGTGTCCGGGGATGAGTCCGACGCCTTTGGCTGCGTCCCAATTGATGGAGGTGTCACTGAAGAGGTCGAGCAGCTTCTGTGTGAAAGGTAGAGCTGAGGGGTGGCTTCGCACGAGCAAGGCTTGTATTATCTGTAAAGTGGATGGTTGGACAGGCGGTGAGTGGATAGATATGCATTACGAGGAGAATAGACGAACCCATGTCCACGACGTAATTGCCCAGCGACGTCGCTCCAATGGTACCTCTGTATTCAAAATCTCCTGCGACCAATACGTGGTGGCAAGACCGTCTAGGAATCCTGATAGTTCTGTAAACCGAAAAGCTTTGAATGAGAGGCATGTAAATGGGAGATTGAGGGTACATTCTTACCTTCCGCCTTCCTATTTACTAGGACAGAGACCAGATGCACAGCAGAGTTCCTTTGCAAGTCGTTCTCTGCACCGTTCAATATCCATCCCAGCGTACCCTCGAGGAACTCGACGAGATTGGGGACATTCAAATTCACCTAGATTATTCGTCATCAGCGCTACCGTTTCGCATGGATAGAATGAAACATATGCACTTCTTTGTACATGGGAGTGATTGCTGCGGTGAACAATACTATCAGTTCCTTATATACCGGTCGACTCTCGGGCTATAATGTGCGTTAGGGATAGTGTTATTAACCAACCCTTGCAAAGCGAGAGAAGGAACATACACCGAAAATAGCCAATCTTGCCTCCGGTGGAATCTTGAAGTAGCCTTCAGAAATTGGCTGAACGACTCCATTCGTGAGTGCAGACATTACAGCCTGAAGATAGGATTCTTGCCGTCTATGTTAGTGAATGGCATGTTAGAGATTTTCGGTTCGTCGCAGCGAATAAGAGGAAGGGAGTGTCTTACGCTGTAGGCAACGACCTGACTACCGACGTCGTGCAGAGCGCCGCAGCTTCCAATAACCGATGGTCCGAAAGTATCATCGGTCGTTTGTCTCCCTCTGCAGTGAACGCAGCATAGACAAAGATGTTGAAAATTCGAACAACCAATCGATCAAGGTACTTCGCAACGTCAGTGTGGTTCTTCGTCAACTTCGTCGACAGAGTATTGGCAAGCGTCTTGAGAATGGCATGGGCATATCCAGCAGTAGGCTCCGGATCCGCCTCCTCCGAGCTTGATCGAGAGCAGAGCAATTCGAGTTTTGTGGTAAGCCGGATCACCAAAACCTCGAAAAGCTCTGGCTCAGTGCACAGAGTTTGGAGATACGAAAGTGTTTTCCATGTCTGAGCTCTTTCAGACGCGGCCTCTCTAGGGGGTGCGGAATCGGGGAGGGAGCTAAACAAGATAGGGAGGGTTTGCTCCACGACTTGTCGAGGACACACCTCCGATATTGTGGAAAGCAACTCTAGAATTCCATCGCTGATGTCGTCGAATTGGTCCGGATGGTCTTGGATTATTTCATTCACACTGTGAACGATGAAACCCAACTCTTGGTCTGTGAGAAGTCGTTCTGTCGTTACCATTCCCTTCAAGCCGGTTAGGGATGCAATACGCAAATTGTGTGCCTTGAGTCCTCCGGACAGAGCTCCTAAAACATCATCCTTGTAGGGTAGAAGGGGGACGTCACCAGTGAGATCACTCGACATGGAATCCCGAGCTGCTTCGATGAACTGCGCTAGAAGAACGAGAGTAGCCGGTCGACTTGTTACTTCATCTGGATTGATAAAGAGCTTTGTCAAGTGCGGCACCGCTTGTGAAACAGTGTACTTTGACACAGAGGCTTTTCACAATTCAGAATGAATCCAGTCGGAGTCAACAGAGGAAACACACCCGTTGTCGTCATAAACGAACAGAGAATTCGCGCCGCTGGTCGAGCTTGACTCTTTTCTGGTTCACGGAGGATGGTAATGCATTCTTCACATGCATCCTTTGCAAGACCTTGGACGTCTGTCTGGGATTCCTCTTTCTCTGACGAGTAAATTGTTTTGATGAGGACTTGAATGGCCTTCACGGCCAACTCCTCCGTAATGGGATCAACCGGTTGGAAGACCTAGCAGAATATCAGATTGAATATCAGTGTGAACGAAGCGACGGACCTCGAGCTTCAATGAATTCCAGAGTTTCCTAGCGAATGATCGGGCAACTTGTGAACCGTATACTGGCAGACACACTGCTATCGTTTCTAAGATGTCTTTCTGAAGAGCTTCAATCAGCGATGCCATCCTCAGACAGTCACTTTCAAACTACCTTTGCTGGCCGACCAACTGCAACGAGGTTTTCTAGGTAGTGAGGGATTGCGAGGGTGCCAAAAAGAGGCGTAGCGGACACCACAGCTCTGTCACATCGAATGCTCAGCACAGTGACAGGGTTTCCTCGAGGTGTCTTACCTCAGCGATACTCGCAGATCGTCCGCCGTAATTCCGCCAGGATTATTTGGAGGAGGCCGAAATGTGATAGGGAAATAGCAGAAGATGACATCATAGAGAGTCTTGCATCCTATCAGAAAAATCGTATTGGTAGTGAACTAATCACTTACCTGAACCCTTTCCGATATGTCAAACTCGATTAGGATGACTCGATCAATCGCGAAAATGAGCACCAGGTTACGAGGGTCCTTCTCCCCGTCACAAAATTTAGCATAACCATCTAAAAACTTTACACCCATAGCCTTCAGCACTATACATTTGGTTAGTTTGATCTCTGAAAGGGAAGCGATTCCGTCTGCATGCAACTCACCTTCACGATGGTTGGCCATGAGCGTATCAACAATGGTGAACACCTTGAATCGATGATTTTGGGTCAAAGCCTTGGTCTTTACATGTCGGAATAGTCTGACATAAAATCAATGACTTGCGAATTTTACAAACATTGCACTCACGATTCGATAATAGTGGTAGTCTCTGCTGCGCCGAATGTTGGAAATTTCACCAAACTTTGGAGGCCTTGCAAAGCTGGAATAATGGTGTCTGAATCGCCCAGCTTATCGGAGTAGAAGCTCGCCAATGTTCGCACTGCTCATACGGTTCAAGCAAGTCACTTGGTAGAACAGAAATATATTCACACCAGAGGCTTTGTTTAGAGATCCAGACGGCAATCGTTGCAAAACGAGCGATAACAGCTCGACCCCTGCTCGCACTCCCGCTCAAAAATTTGTACAGAAAAAANGTCGGCCTGTAGGCGCACCCTTCGAACGGAGCTCATTTTCCTCTGAAACCAGATATTCTCCAAGAGCCTTGACCACATTCACCAGGCTAGTCTGGCCTTCGGTTATATCTGGAGTGCTGTTGGTTAGACAGACTGCTGTTGAGAAAATTCGGGTGACGTGCCTGCAGCAATCTGGGCGATTTCCTCGTCTCTTCTCGTTGCGATCCAGGTCCTGACCAGCCTTTCTGTGGATTCCATGTTGATCAAGGTGACGGAGAAGGAGGAAGATAGGCGATGATGCCGATCAATGGGCCCAATTGGAATAGTTCCCACAATGTGCCCGCTGTCCGTTTTGTCTCTCCCCAGCGCGTCGCCCGTCGCACATGCTCGTTTCGAGGCTTGCAGCGTCTCGATGTCGTTCCGTTGCATTTCGTAGCTTCTCGCAAGCATCTCAGTACTCGACGGCCCCGCCAAAAACACCCAAGTATCGGAGGGACCAAGGCAAGGAAGAGCCAAGCGACAGATGGAACTACAACAAGAGTGCCCTGGTCCCGACTGCTGTCGAGGACCTCGCAAGTCTTCCCACCGTTACAGCAAATGAGCTGGAATCTGCGAAGACCCCACCCGTCGGGGTAAAAATGCTGGTCCGGGACTTCATCGAAGACTCGCTATACAACCACAATTACGGATATTTCCCAAAACAAGCAACCATCTTCAATACCGACGCGACTCCGCTCGATTTCTCTAAGCTTCGTAACTCTGTGGAATTCCAGGAGGTCGTTGCGCAAAAGTACGCAGACTATGGGTCGGATAGCTATGAAGGACCGGGACGTCAGCTTTGGCATACGCCAACGGAGTTGTTCAAGGTGGGCCTCCGTTGATGTCCGAACCTCTCCAATTCTCAAAACACAAACAGCCCTACTATGCTCAAGCTATAGCCCAGTGCCTGGTGTCGGAGTACCTCCTCAAGTACTTCCCTTACGAGGATTTCATCATTTATGAAATCGGTGCTGGGAACGGAACACTCGCCATGGATATTCTAAACTACCTCCAGGAATATTATCCAATGGTGTACGAGAGGACGCGCTACAACATCATCGAAATTAGTAGTAGCCTAGTCCGTCAGCAAAAGAAACGGCTTTCCGGTGCCCATCCATGTGCCAAAGTCTACCACAGGAGCATCTTCCACTGGAAGACAAGAGAACCTGCACCATGTTACTTTGTCGCAATGGAAGTAATCGTACGTACCACCGCTATGTTCCCTCTGTGTTGTTCTCACCCGATGTTCAGGACAACTTTGCGCACGACATTGTCCGCTACGATCTTCGCACCATGCAACCATATCAAGGCGTCGTGACCATCTCCCAGGATGGGGATTTCGACATCGTCTACACGCCCGTTTCCGACCCCTTGATTTCTTCTTTGCTTGGTATCCGTTCAAGACTGGGACATGAACCTCCTATCAGCAGGCCGCTCCGCTCTTCCTCGTTCCTTCGACAAGCCTACGCAAACCTGCCATTCGCACCTAACCTTTCACGCGAAGAATACGTTCCCACCCGACTTTTGAGTCTTTTGCGCACCCTTCGCACAAACTTCCCAAGACACCGCCTTCTCCTCTCCGACTTCTCCTCCCTCCCTGAAACAATTCCCGGACACAACGCTCCTGTTGTCCAGACACGATTCCGCAATACTACGATCCCGTGTAGTACCCTTCTGGTCAAGCAAGGATACTTCGACATCTTTTTCCCAACGGACTTCGAGAGGCTGCGAGATATGTATGAATACCTGCTGTCTCAGCCTCACTCCGTGAAGAATTCTTCGGATAGGGGAATCCCGTCTCGCTCAACACCACTCATGTCGTCAACCAGCTCACTGAGCCTAGGTTCGAATTTCTTCTCGTCCACCTACCCAGCGGACCGGCGGACACCGCTAGATGGCGTTGCATCGTCAAGTGGGCTCCCTGTTGGAGAGCGCAAATCTAACGTCTTCACGCACGCGGAATTCCTCGAAACCTACGCCGATCTGGGCAAAACGACTCTTCGGAATGGAGAGAACCCCATGCTTGATTTCTACAAGAATGTTAAATTCTTGTTTTAGATTTGTAGTAGAAGAGGCAACTCGTCCTTGTATTAGGTCGTTTTTTCGAGACGTCTATTCATCACTCTTTGGTGACGATGTACAAGAAGTAGTGAAAAGCTTCTCCCAGCGTTCTGATTTCGAGGCTTGTGCCTTCTTTTTGCAGGTAGCGCTTTCGGAAGTGAGGCTGGCCAAAGGTGAGGTAGATGAATTTCCCTCCCTTTCGCAGGACTCTGTGCCAGTGCTGGATTAGCACTCGACTTTAAGAGACGGAAATTGAGGGTACCTGAGAGTTTCGTCCACCTCTTTGTTGCAATCGTCGATGACTTGCTGGGGTGGATCCTGGAGAAACTGATCAGACAATGTGCTTTCCCAACAGTGTGATTGTTATATCCTCACCCAAACATCCGCTTTCGCAGTCATCATGGCATCCATTGTACCTTGGAAGTCGGCCCTCAGCTATATCTCTATGTAAAAGGGTGCTTAATACTTACCTTTGTCGATTGCTACATCAAAGGAAGCGTCGTCGAACTTTAGGTCTCTCACATCCATTTCGTGCCCTTTAGACCCTCGTCAGGACACTGTCTAGATTGATGTAAGAAGCACCCAATAAAACCGACATTCCATTGAGGGTCGTGCTTCGGAATGCCTCGAACGCATCTGCTCGATGAGGATCTCGGAATACTGCAGAACATAATATTTTATCAGATATAGGGTGAAGTTAAGGAGATGGAATACGCACATCGGTATTCACTATATTGTGGTACCCGTCTTCCCACATCTGCTCGATAAGTCGGTGGATGAGAGGAGGGAGGTTTGAATGCTGGGTTTTAGGCGTACATCTTCTGAGAGCTTCGAGTTTCCACATCCAAGCATGAGTATTCGAGAGGCTTTGTCCGGGATTAGGTCGTTCATTATAGGCGCCAGGTCTGCATATGTCTTGAACCAGTCAAAGTCGCTCTCTGACTCTGATCTAAACTCCATGAACGGGAATTCGCACTGCGATGCAGAGGAACTCCATACTGATATCTTTGATTCCTATTTCCCAACAGTCGTTAGAGTGGCATCATTCAATAAGATTATTCAAAGACGCACCAATATTCTTTTGTTCCGTATTCCTCATTCTTTTCAGGGAGGGTCTTCAGGCTCATCTCGTTTCGACTTGGTGGAGAGGAAAAGCGTTGGGCTATTTTTGGCACCCAATCAACTCAATCATGAGTGTGAGAAAAGCGACGCGCATTCACGTGATCATCGCGTCGTAGGCGCGATGTTGAAGTTGTCCGTTTAAGGAAGTTTTAACTTTGTCGTCACTGAGACCTCACTCCTGCCGCTTCAAGCTTACCCGCGGCCACGACAGCGACAATGACCATCACCCTCGACCTCGCCGCCGCCTCAAAAGATGTGCACACCCGGCGTGCGCTATATGATCTCTCAGCAGCGGTGGTGAAGAAAAAGAAGATTGTGGTGGTGACAGGGGCTGGTATATCATGTTCATGTGGCATTCCGGTATGTGGCATTTCTGCGGGAGCGCTTAGCAGCGGGCTGACTGTGCTATAGGACTTCAGGTCATCCGATGGCCTCTACAACATGGTGAAGGAGCGATACCCTGATGTGGTCATGAAGGGTCGAGACCTCTTCGACGCTTCGCTCTTCCGGGATACCACCTCGACATCGGTTTTTTACAGTTTTATTGCAGAGCTCAAGAAGAAAATCGACGAAGCCGCCCCATCTCAGACACATCATTTTATCAAGACACTAGACTCAAAGAACAAGCTATTGCGTTCTTATACCCAGAACATCGACGGACTCGAGGAACGCGTCGGCCTCATGGGGTCCTCTGGTGAAGCAGCAAAGTCTAGTGGCAAGGGGAAGAATGCGGCCAAGCTCCGCGTGAAGGAAGTTCGCAACGTGCAGCTGCATGGCGATATCCATCGCGTCCGCTGCATTGTATGCTCAGCAGAGTTTCCGTGTGCCCAAGAACACTTAAATGCTTTCCTTCAGGGAACTGCGCCTGACTGTCCGGAGTGTTTGTCACGCTGTACGTACCATTATCTCCTCTTTCAGTGGCATTTGATCTAATGTCGTTTCAGCCGAGGCGCGTGTCGCGCGTTCAGCGAGAGCCATCCGCGTTGGCTCCCTTCGACCAGCGATCGTGTTATACGACGAGCCGCATCCTCTGGGCGAGGACATCGGTGCCATCCAGATGGCCGATGTTAACAAGAAACCGGACATGCTCATTATTATGGGCACTTCTATGAAGGTCCACGGTCTCAAACAACTTGTCAAGGATTTCGCGAAGACCATCCATTCCACCTCTTCAGCAGCAACTTCGAGCTCTTCTTCAAAACGGCCATGCAAAGTCGTTTTTGTCAATAAGACGCCTCCCAGTTCAGAATGGGCCGATATTATCGATTATCACGTATCCGGTGATACGGACACATGGGTACATAAAGTTCTGGATGATTGGAAAAGAATCCGGCCATCCGATTGGGAAATCCAACAGACGCTGGTAGATGCGGAGGATGGCCGTAGCGTGGCGGGAGCCTTCAAGACCGCGAAATCTTCAGCTGCCGTTGCTACAAAGGCCAAAAAACGAGGTATGATATGTTTACTGTCTGATACCGACTTCTTGCTGAACATTTCAATTTCAGTCTTGGGAAATAAGGATGAAAATGTTGCACCGGAATCGTCATCCGACTTGCATGCGCATGAAGTTCAGAAATCGATGAACCATCCGCCATCACCCGGCAAGCGTCGACAGAAATCCTCCCATTACGATGACCGTAACTCTAGCCCTTCAAAACGTCAATCCGTTGCTGTTTTCAAGGGAATCATGCCAGCCAGCGAGAGGAAACTCTTGTTCAGCGAAACCACCAATCATCCCGAACAACCAGCAGACTATGCTGAGTCGTCCAAGATGGACATCAGCCTCCTCGATCTCTCCATGCAAGATGTTCAGGCTGAGGTGATTAAGGAGATTGAAGAAGCAGCGAAACCGGCTGCGAGAAGGCGAAAGGCTGGGAAGACTTCTACCAAGGTCACGATACTTCGAACGAAGACGCTCGCATCCAAGAATGTTGGCAGGCGGAAAACCTCGAGGTCCCTGATCNGCCGCAACATCATGATTTACTTTTGTTGATTTTCACATTTCGTTCTGCCGTATCCTTTCCTATATTTTTTTTTTGATTTTAATCTGCTGATGTATACTATTTCTTTTCGCTGTGTATAGTTCCCATGCCATATTTTTGCACCGGTTTGAGGAAACATGACAAGTGACTTTCATAGAGGTTCGAGTGCTAGTAATGTCAGGTTCAACACTCGACATCGGAACTTGCGGGATGAGATTGGCAGCTTCGATGATCCTTGTCTCGTCACTCGTAGTCACTATGGGCATTGCCTCGAGTCATTTCGCGATTTCCGTTGGATACGTTGCGCATCCAGGTACATGTCTTCGACTGCGAAGCGGCGCAGTGTGAGAATTGGAGCACTGACAGACAGGAGCCACAGCTCAAACCGAGTACAGTGGCAGTACTTGTTGCCCACGGTTTGTCCCTTTTCCTACTGTGCAATTTGGCGTGTGCCTGTTCTTCGCTCGGATTCTCTCCCGTTATGGATCTTCCTTGGAAAATGCGGTGCGTAGAACACATCTTTCGCTGAAACTGTGGCAATTATATTGCTTATACAGCCCAAGGGTCCCTCTTGCCATATCCGCACTTGGAATAAGTGGGTGGTGCCGTCACCCTATATGAAGACAACACGCAGTTTCCGTTCATTACGACTCTCGTGAGCTCTCCTCTCCAGCGCACTCTCGTTTCTACCTAACTCGCTCGGCGCCCCGAACAACTCTTATTCGCGCCCACAATACCACCAATCCTGCAGCGTTCATTCAGCACACACCGACAAAATCGGAGATATGGCGGCGCCTTCAGCAGTGAAGACCATGCCTGGTGGAGGCCCATACGGCGACCTATTCACTCACCTTGAAGTGAATGGCTTCGACGGGATGCCATATGCTGAAGAGGGAATCTGCAGCATCTGCTACGAGTCGTATTCTACGTTGCAAATGGCCTGTTTGCCCGACTGCAACCACACGTTTTGCCGCGACTGTCTAATTGGGCATGTGCGCGCTAAAATGAGCGACTTGATTTACCCAATCTACTGTCCGCTCTGTGCTGTGGACTTCCAGGTCACGAGGAAAACAGGTACGTCTCTTTGGTTCGTCCGTTCATACAGCCATTGCTTTGATGCTGATGAGGTCCTTGTATTTCTAGAGATCGATCAGAGGACGTTGAATCATCTCAGGGACGAGTTTCGGTCGGAAGACTATGAGAAGTTCGAAATATTGCAGCTGTCTCTGTATGCCATGTCATTGCAGTGTCCAGAGTAAGTCGCCCCTGGATAATTCCCTTCGAGGTCGCTGTCCAATTTCGCTAACGATACCGTCATGGAACAGCTGCAAGCATGACATGATGATTGCTCGGGAAGATCTGGACAACGTTCTGGTGACGTGCCCGATAACTACGTGCGGCGCTCAGTGGTGTAGGGCGTGTAACTCCACCGTCTCGAGCTGTACGCGGACGCACAAGTGCAAGCAAGACGCGAAGTTTAGACGGCTGATGCGACGGAAGCGATGGAGGTATTGCCCAGGTTCGTTTTGGTCCTTGTCGCTTTAAAAGTTGAATGTGGGTGGCTCAATTGCTATGTGTAGGTTGCAGAACTCCTATCCAGAGAGACCAAGGCTGCTCGCATATGACGGTGAGTTGAGTCTCTGCCCAACCTCCTTCAATTCAGTAACTCACTATCCTTTTATCGGCATTCTAGTGCAGGGTTCCTGGCTGCAATACGTACGCACACTCGGCTATTTGTTTTTGGACCTTTCTAACTGTTCAACAGGCACTTCTGTTACCGATGCGGAGGCAACATTTGGAAGCCTGGTCAAGGAGGTGATGCATACGACGCAGCAACTTTCCACAACAGATGGTGTAGAATGGTCTTTCCTTTTGGCTGTCCTTTGATGTAGGGCGTTGGGAAGCTAACTTCCCACATATACTTTCATTTCATCATGTATTACTAGTCGCAAATGCCTGCTGTATTATTAGTCATGCGTCATGTGTGAAATTCCCATTAAATGTCCCTCTCTCGACCCGACTCGCCTGAAAGCTGTTATAGGGGCTTTCTCTACAGCATGTCTGGGCCTGCTCTCTAGAAGTTCCTCACTTGCTTGTGATACTGACGTGCTGTCGAGACTGCAGTGTTTGCTGCACAGCTTGCCACGGGCCGCACTCGACTTTGACAATTGCTCACGTTAATAGTAAGCGCCCAATTCAATCCTTCCATCATGTCACAGAACTGGGACCCGACCTGATCACTGAACACTCACTCCTGGTACGCCTTCCTTAACGATATTCACCATGACCGACACCTTGGGAAAAGCAAAGCGCGGCATTCCCCCCTCAATGACCGGGAAGAGCGTCAGGAAGCAGCAGAGCGACACATTTAGCGGCGTGCGAAGAAGACCAACCACCGAGGCCTCGCAAGGTCCCAGGCCTACCAGCGAGTTTGGGTGGCAATTAGCACTACAGGCAGAGTCATATGGAGGCCGGTCTAGGAAGGAAACTATCCTCGAGGAAGAACCCCAGGACGGCGCCGCAAAATCATGGAATCCTTTTGATTCTCATGTCGTGGCAACACCTCCTCCGTCGTACACTTCAATACCTCCCAAAAGACCGCCTAATCAGAAGGCACCAGAATCTCCTGCATCACCTTCATCTGCAACGAAAGAGCTAGAGGACCTCTCGAAACGGTACGCAGATAAGGATATTGGATGGCAGCTTGGACTGCAGTGCCAGAACATACCCCACATTCTGCGGGCCCAGGCGGAGCGAAGCCCAATTCGAGAGGAAAGCACAAACCCTTACGCCGGTGCCGATGTTGGTCCGAAGGAGTCTCCGCGGTCCTCACCAGAGCCTCCAGCGTCGGCCAAAAGCCAAGATTCCTTCCAGCAACTGAATTTGGACGAGGCAGCCAAGTTTTTCAGAAGTTTCTCGACAGAGGACAATGCTGCTTCGGCTTCGGCCTCACCTTCGCCGCCACCAAGGCCTCCAGAACCCACTCCTCCAACCCCCACCTCTTCGAAAGATTTCTTCAATAATCCTTTCCACGCCTTCCGATTGCAGGCAGCAGCCGAGGCACAGTCGAACAGTCTTATTGACCTAGACGACGACAGACCGTTGCCTCCACCACCACCGCCTACACGGTCAATACCTTTGCCACCATTGCCTCAACGTTCAGCACCCCTACCACCATCGCCCCAACGCTCAGCACCTCCACCACCATCGCCTCAACGCTCAGCACCTCAACCACCTCCGACTCGGAGCTATCCACCACGCCCAACATCTGCAGAGGAAGCCCNTTGTGGATTGCGGCTATTGCCCCCNAGCGAGTGTCCGTGACAGAGATCTCGCAGATTCCTGAATGTCTCCATGTTGTTTGCCATACCTGTCTGGTGGCTCATATCGAAAGCGAACTGTCCGCGTGTCACTTCCCTATCATGTGCCCCATGTGTTCGTTGGTGTTGGAAGACTCCGAGCCCGGAAAGACTTGGGGGAGTAAGTTGTAACAGTTTCTTTTCATTCGACTGGTACTCACTACAACTCCTCGATAGTGATCTCGGACGGCATCATCAACCAAATAAGTCTTCCAAAGGCCAGCCACGAAATTTATGAAGAATATCGGGTTTCCGCGAGTTCGAGTAGTATATACTGTCCAAAGTAAGCACACTTCGCGTTGCTCCATGATGACTTGTTCAACTTATTGAATCTTCTGCAGGTGTAAAGAGACGATGCTTGTTGATCGGGAACAGTACATCGAGGAATCAATCATCACCTGTCCCCTAAGCCTTTGTGGACACAGATGGTGTAAATCCTGCTCTAAGGAGATGCCTCGCAGTGGAAATGCTCATAAACATAAATGCTCACCCGATAAGAAAGCCGGTGCCCGATCATGCCCTGGTGCGTTTTCACTGCTTCTATCGTTTCCCACCGGAGCTAAGAAGATACTGATGTTACGATAGGATGCGGCTACCAAGGGCGTCGAATCGCGAACGACAACTACATTCAGTGTAGAGGGGTTGGCTGTCAGCTGTACGTTATATTCTACGTCCTCACACAAGAGTCACCCTTACCGAACGATGTTTTAGACATTTCTGCTTTAAATGCGGGCAGAAAATTGCAGACGGGTCGAACAACTCTAATGTAACTTCGCAGGTGGAGGAACACTATAGAAATTGCACCAGACACTCGAAAGGAGACAAATGCAAGGTGCAGTGAACACGATAAGCTGACGATTTTCGGAACATTCGGAAAGGACAAGGATCTGCCAGGACGGACGGATATTGTATCAAGTACCCATCTTCGCCATTATCTATTGTTTAATTTTGTTATCTCATCCATAGACATCCAAAGAACGCTAATCGCATGCTAGTTTCGGCATTTGTACCCCTGACTGACTGATAAGCTACTCAGCGCTAACCGCAGCCTCCAAGCCTCTGCAAGGCGACCGATGAACAATGAAGCGAAGCCGACGTCCAGGTTGAGGCTAGGCCCCTCCCTCTCTTCCTAATCGAACGTGGGTGAACAAGTACGGAGTCTTTGGCGCCTAAGGTTCTGGGGTGACAACAAATGGAAGCCGTTCCGCTTAACGCTACACGTGAGTTCCGTACGAAACCGAAACGGAGGTGGATGGACATGCCGAAAGACAAGTGTGAGTGAGCGTCAGGTGATGATCTCTATTCCCCCCTAATAATCGATAAGAATCCCAAGGTCGCAATCGCAACCCCACTTTTCATTTGTTTCTTCCCATCGTCATGAGCAAAGCAGCCTTCAAGCATCCTCTCGACCCTTTGACCGCGGAAGAGGTGGGCTTATTCTAGGCGGTTACAGCCAGCGCTTATCGTTCATATGTGCTCTATAGATCGTTGCTGTGACGTCGGAGGTCCGCAAATACGTCGCAGCGAAGACGGATATCAAAGCCGTCAGGTTCTTTTCATCTAGTCTCCTTCCACCACCGAAGAGAGTGGTCCTCGCATACCTTGGTATCCCTTTGGAACCTGGAGCGAAACCTGAAGAACCTACTCCCATCGTGCGAAGGGCTGAAGCCGATGTGAGTTTTCTCGATCGTTGGCGTTTTCTCTTCCTCCGAGCTCATGAACCGCCGGATCCCAGTTCTTGGATGCTGTTCGAGGGTAAGACATCATCTCTTAAGACCGCTAAATTGCCTCATCACGCTTCCAACTTGCCAGAGGAGGATACAACGCCACCGTCGCTCTCAAAGATGGAAAATGGGAAGTGGAGGACTTTGTCGAACTGGATAAAGCTCTCCACCCCTTTATCTCTCCCGAAGAGCTGATGGAATGCGAATTCATCGTCAAAGCGGACCCAAAGGTGCAAGAATTGGCCAAGGCGGTTGGTTCGTGCTTGTCTTGACCAAGCTTGATTGCCTTGTGGCTGAATACCCTTGACAGGCATTGAGCCTGACCAGATTGCCTGCGACGGCTGGTCCATTGGCTACGACGCTCGGTTCCCTCAAAGCCAACGAGTACAGCAGGCTTTCGTGTATGCCAGGTTCTCCGAGCATGAGAACCTCTACGCCCATCCCTTGGTAAGTACCTCATCAGTCCCAAGAAATCTCACACTGTCTCACGCTGCTGTAGGACTTCATCCCCATCGTCGACTCTACCCAACAGAAGGTCATCCACATCGGTAATTCAGGCCGTTCCTCGTATCGTTTGATATGATGCTGAATGTCTCCCACAGACTTCCCACCTCACTATAAGAAAACCGAGAATGGGCACAAACTCAGTACCGACTTCGTCGGAGCACCCTCTCTTGAACAGGACGCTCTAGCAGTTTCGAATCGCGACCGCATTCCCCCTCCACTTCGTCGTTGGGACTTCCTTCCCGACCTCATGGAGAAGTCGGAGGAGGGCGGGTACAAGCAGAGGACAGATCTCAAACCTTTGCATGTTGTGCAGCCCGAGGGTGTCAGTTTCAAAATGAACGGACACGTTTTGGAGTGGCAGAACTGGTCGATGCACATCGGTACGTACCATCCGGGACATTTCGCCTGCTTGTCTGCCTAGACCGACTATCCCTGTAGCTTTCACACCGAGAGAGGGAATCGCATTGTCTACCATAACGTATAACGACAATGGTGAAATTCGACCACTGTTCTATCGTCTGTCTTTGGCGGAGATGGTTGTACCATACGGTGCGCCGGAATTTCCCCATCCAAGAAAGTTCGCTTTCGATAGTGGCGAATATGGTATGGGAACCATGGCAAATGAGCTTTCTCTTGGATGCGACTGTCTTGGTCAGATCCATTATCTAGTAGGCCCCTCAGTCGACCGTCGTTCTGGATTATAGACTGACAGTGTCTCGCTCTAGCCTGGCGCCTATGTCACCCACAGCGGAGACGCGTTCGTAATCAAGAATGTAATTTGCATTCACGAAGAGGACGCTGGAGTTCTCTGGAAACATTCCGACTATCGCACTGGCGGTCGAGGACACACAGTTCGTCGCCGACGTCTCGTCGTCAGTATGGTGTGCACCCTGGCAAATTATGGCAAGTACCCGCCACTGGTATAGTCAAGGCGTATCCCCGGCGCTAACAACTATACCACAGAGTATGTTTGGAATTACCACTTCTACCAAGACGGCCATGTCGAATTCGAGGTTCGCCTCACCGGGATTTTGCAAGTGTATGTGTCCGGTGACAATGAGCCGAATCCTTTCGGTGCCACCGTAGCTCCCAACATCAACGCACATTACCACCAACATATGTTCTGCCTTCGTGTGGACCCTATGATCGATGGACTCAAGAACACCGTTATCGAGTCGGACGTTATCCCTCTTCCCGACGCCCCTACCGGTTCGGCAAGCAACTACGCTGGAAATGCATTCATTTCCCAAGATACTGTCATCGAGAATGAAACTGGACGCCAGTACGATTTTACCAAGGAGCGAAGATGGAGGATCGTCAACTCTGGTAGGAAGCATTACGCCTCGGGTAAAGCAGGCGGTTTCGCTATCGGAGTGAAAGGAGCCGCAGCGCCTATGATGGTGAGGGAGGATAGCTGGGCTGCGAAGCGTTCTACCTTCTTGTCGAATACACTGTGGGTGTGTAAAGAGGTCGAAGGGACCAAATCTGGAAGTCAGAGAATCTGGCCCTCTGGGAAGTACGTTCCAATGACGAGGGAGGAGCCAAAGGACTCGATTGGCAAGTGGGTTGAGGGTAAAGAGAATGTGGTCGATGAGGATTTGTTGGTCTATATCAACTTTGGGACGACGCATATACCCCGACCGGAAGATTGGCCCGTGTAAGCTTTCCGCCCCTTTCTCTGAATCGCAGGATGCTGATACGTTCCTTTTTCTTCCACAGAATGCCTGTCGAACACCTCAATGTGACTCTCAAACCCGCTTCGTTCTTCAAAGCAAATCCCAGTATGGATGTCCCCGGGACGAAGGACGCGCTAAGTGTGCCAGCATTCAGCGATAAGCTCAATGGAGCACAAACGTCGTCTTGCTGCGGGAACACAAATTGAGCAGATTTGCGACTGTTCTAATCCTCAATTAAATATGTAGCTATTTGCATTCAATTTAACTTGTGTAAAGTAGGATAGTACCAACATAGCTATTTTGTGGTTGACCGTTCTCAATTGCCAGTACGCCCGACTCCGTTTCATGTCCTCCGGGTCCTCAGCTTCACTCAAGGTGCCGCCATTGGATCTTCCTTGATCAACAAATCGTTGTACGACAGTGTCCCACATCGCGTCATTCACACCTTCGGCTTTTTGCTGAGCTGCATCCGCAGTTGCTCGACTTCGTATTCCAGGTCTTGAACGCGAGATTGCAGCGATACGGTATTGGTCGCTGAGGAGCCGGAGTTGTTCGTGGATACAGGCTGAACGAAGAAGGCGTGCTCTTTCAAAAAGTCTTCGCTTTCGTTTCGACTGTTCCGATCTTCAATTGAATATGTAGTTGATCGCATTCAAATTAAACTGTAGAAAACAGGATAACACCAGTATGACTTCCTCGAAGGATTCTATCGGACAATGAGAAATACAAGGCACAAGACTGTTCAAAAAAGGGAGCTACGCCTCGTTGGACTCTACCATTACATCTAAAGTACCCTTGATGAATTGCACATAAGCATCGGACTGTGTGCTACCGAGTCGCATAGGGCCAGTCCAGGCATCGATGTGGTCCTCGAGTGTGAGATTCGTAGGGAGAGCGAATCCGAAATTGGGAACTTTTGGAAACGGGTTTGAAGACTGATTGAAGGCCGTTTCAGGAACAGCTTCTCGAAGTGCATAAAGTCGGGAGAGCTCGGCGTCGCTGTAAAAGGATTTTGCTCCACTTTCCTCAACAAAGGCTTGCAGATCGGCGATTTCAGCTGCGTGGGTGGTCGCGTTCTGCCTTTCCCTTTCACGCCTCCTAGCCCTGAGATTCCTATCTTCATTTTGTTTCTTTGTCCTGTCCTGTTCACGTTGAGAGGCCAAAGAATTGACGTCGCCAACATGAGTGAGGATGGTCGGCGGTGAATAAAGCGGCTCCTTTTCTGCGTCGGCATATTGATCTTCCAATTCTTGCTGCTCCGCCTCTCGTACCGAGACATAAACGTCGAATTCAAAGGCTTCAGAAAAAGAGGCCCGTTCTCTGACAGAGAGGGTCCACCACTCGCCAACAGCGGCGATGAGTACGACATAACGCTGACCGGCATATTTTGCGGAGGAGAACAGGCAGTGACACTGATTCAGAACCTGTGCCTGGGCGTCAGCTAGCCTGTCTCGCAGCTGCTGGCTGTAGTGAAGAATATCCGGCGGGTGGCGAGTGACAGGACGTTTCAGTTCGGCAAGAATTGGTGCAAACAAGGCTACGATGCGAGCTGCGCGGATGTAGGAGGCGAATCCGTCGCCAGGAGTGGATGATCGAAGCTCATTCTCGATGAGCTCCACAAGTGCAGGAATCGGCTCAAAGTCCGGATTCCTTGCAGCAAGAATAGGCATGAGAACAGCAAAATCCGTGATGACTCCTCTAGCCGTTCTATCAGGGACAGTTTGGATAGATGTATCTGCGTCGTCATCTGAAAAAGGTCGGTATGATTTCAGGGGCACAGAGTGAAGAGATATATACCTTCACTGGCCTGGGTGATGCGGGAGGTGTATATGCGCCATTGTGGTGTTGGAAGCAGCGAAGAGCGGTGCTTGTGGCAAAGATCAGAAAATATCAAGTTCCAGAGCGGGTGTAGGACATCTTCAGTTGAACGGGAGTTGAAGGTGCCCGAGGAGACCAGTACACATGCAGTGAAGATGGCAAGCCCAAATTCATTCGAGTTGGTTTCCAAACGGGAGAAGTTCTGGAGGCTTGCAGCGACAAAAGCAAGGACTCGGCGGGCAGAGAGAAAAGCAAGGAGGGTTGCAGTGAAAATAGCACGTAGAATGATTAACATCGTGCACTGAGCCCGAGAGTTGAGATTGGCGGGTTTGTCTGCTGGAGTGTCCGGTTTCGTGAGGTAAATGGGAAGGAAGGGCTCATGTGCATACAGTTGGACACCTAGCTTTTTTTTNATATATGCGCGGTTTATTTGGTCGAAATTGACTCAGAAGCTGTTAACGGACATCACGTCCTCCCTCTCCGTCCCCCACCTACAGCTCAACTTTATTTCTAGGACAAGTAGTTCAGTGGAGGAGCGAGACTATGTAAGTGCGTATGCGATCGTCAATCCATCCCAGGCTCCCAGACATCAATATTTGGCTTCAGTTCACATATCTGAGCACTAGATATTGTTTTTGAGAGCACCGATGAAGCTTTGAGTCCAGGAAGTCTAGGTGTCAAAATACACCCAGCCTGAGGTAGCTTCGTAACGGCAGAAGGCTAAATCGGTGAGAGGAGAAAGGGCAAGAAGAGTGATGTATAATATCAGGACTAATAAAAGGTACATGAGTGGTGAGTCTACGATGGAGCTGGCACAATGGAGAATCCCAGTTCCAAAGGTGGGGGTGAGATGCCAGAGCGACCAAAGAAAACAGAAAAAGCGAGATAAAAATTGAAGGTAAAACCGAGCCAAAACGAGAGGAACACGGAGGAGGAGATGTGGCTGGCTCGAGAAGTGGAAGAGGGAGGTTCTGGCATCTGAGCGCTTCCGAAGTGTTGGACAAGACGAAACTCGATACGACTCCCGGACGGAAGAAGGAGTCGGGAGGGAGTCGGGAGCCGACTATACCAACGCCGAGGAAGCACTGGTGTGAAAGGGAGGAGGGGGGGTGAGAAAAGAGTGAGCTCGAGCAGAAAGTGAGGAACTGAAGGAGGGGAGGCGAGAGCGAGGGGACGAGGGACTAAGTACACACAGAATTCCCGAGTCAACATCTTAAGGATGAAGGCTGTCGCAGGATCGTCGACAAGATAAATAAAGGTAGATGTCGGGACTCGGGACCACGGCGCGAGAGCCTGAGGTACCTTTAACGCCTTCACCGGCACCCCCGCCTAGGCTCATGATGCGACGCGTGTTTGGCCTCTTTTGATTTTGGATATACAATTCCTTCTTAAGTATTTCTATGATGTCATGGGTCACGAGTCGGCAAACAGCGACTCACGTGACTGGTGTCTTATGTGCCTTATAAGAAGGGTTTGAATGCTGGGCAACTACTTATTCGTTCCACGCCATGTCCCGAAAGCTAAAGCATCCCCCCGGGTAGATGTCGCCCTTTTCACTCTCTATATTAGACTCAATCTCTATTTTTCAGATACGATAAGGTGTTTCCGCCGAGTTGTGAATTTGACGGCGAACCTCCCCCAGCAATTCATTCGATGAAGGAAATCAATGGGATCTCCTATCCCACTCCCCTCTATACCGCAGGATTTTTCATTTCAGGACAGTTCATCGACTCCAAATACATCTCTCCGTTGAAATGGACCACTCCTATCGCACTTCTGGATTACCTCAAACTACAGGGGCGTCAATCGGGACTTGATCCCAGGTGAGTGCATGGCTATTCTCTTTTAGGGGCGCTTCGAGCTAATATTTTGTCGTGCCCTGAAAAAAACAGTGAGATCCCCTACCGCTACTTGATCATGTGCGGCAAGGACCCGGCAGTCTTTTTCCTTTGCCTGTGCACCAACAATTACCAAGTGCACGATATTCCAGGCTTTCTGAAGAGGAAGGATCGGTCGTTCGAGGTGTTATGTCAACTGATGGATCTTTCACCTGGGGAGATGGAACAGGCCCTTAAGGGCTATAAGTGGCATAGGATGGTAGGAAGTAGGCCTGCCACACTCGCAACCCCCGGTGACTCGGACGAAGGGTATCTAGCTTTTGTGGCGCCGACCGAATGATTGCTTCCCGCGCTTGTCCTACTGTATCGTCTCTGCATTGTTCCGCAGAACATCATTATCATAAGATATGTTTTCGGGCAACGAAATCCGGTGGCAAGCAATGTCGCTCATCGATGATACACTATATCGCAAGCCTCCTTTGACTCCGTTGTTTATTCTAACAGAGCTTCTGTCCCCCGGCGCTTCCTTTACTCAGCGGAGAGCGAAGCTCGTGTTTTAGGACGTAATCTGCATTCACGAATGGCGTCTTCCGAAAACATTCCAACTACCACGCTGGGGAGGATATATGGTCTGTCGCCGAGGTCTCATCGTCAGCATGTGTGCACCCTGGCAAATTATGGTTAGCTCATAGCCATATGGTCGAAGCGTAATCGCGTCGCTAACGCCCTCTCTACCCAAAGTACATTTGGATTACAACCGCTGAAAAAGCGGCCATGCAGATTCGAGATTCTGACCAGTATCTTGCAAGCGTGGGTTTCTAAGGACGACGACCCAAATCCATTCGGTACCATCATAGCTCCCTTGCAACATGAACGGACACTACGATCAACACATGTTCTTCCTTCGTGTATATTAGATGACGGCCTCGAGGGCACCGTTATCGAGTCCGATATTATTCCCCTTCCCAATGCATTTACCGGTTCAGCATGAGAAAGGGGCCAAAGGATTCGATTGGCAAGTAGGTCGAGGGCAAGGAGAATGAGGTTGGGGAGGGTTCGTTGGTTTATGTCAACTTGGCACGACGGATATGCCCCGACCGGAAGACTGGCCGGTGTAAGCTTTCCGTCCCTTTTTCTGAATTGCAGGATGCTGACGTTTCTCTTTTTCCTCCACAGGGTGCCTGTCGAGCACCTTAACGTGACTCTCAAACCCGCTTCGTTCTTAAAGGCAAATTCCAGTATGGATGTTCCCCGGACGAAGGACGTGTTCAGCGCGCCAGCATTCGGCGACATTTTCGTCCTGCTGCGAGAACAAAAATAGAGCAGATTTGCGACTATTCTAATCCTCAATCAAATCTGTAGCTATTTACATTCAATTTAACCTGTGTAAAGTAGGATAGCACCAACATAGCTATTTATCAACCATTCTCAATTGCCAGTACGCCCGCGTTTGTGATTCCGTTTGCTGTCCTCCGGATCCTCAGCTTCACTCGAGGTGCCGCCATTGGATCCCCCTTGATCAACAAATCGTTGTACGACAGTGTCCCACATCGCATCATTCACGCCTTTGGCTTTGCTGAGCTGCACCCGCAGTTGCTCGACTTCATATTCCAGGTCTTGAACGCGAGATTGCAGCGATGCGGTGTTGGTCGCTGAGGAGCTGGAGTTGTTCGTGGATACGGGCTGAACGAAGAAGGCGTGCTCTTTCAAAAAGTCTTCGCTTTCGTAGAATCCGCAGAAGTCGGGTGGGGGCTAGCCGAGGATTTGGTTTCAGTTCGATGTAGCGCGGTAATGAAGAGGGAGGTGTCACATACTGCGGTTTTATTTTTCAGAAGTACGAGGACTTCGTGGGCTTCTCTCGCTTTTGCGTCCCTTGTCCGTTGGAAAGGAACGACAGGCTTTACAGGTATTGTGTCCTTCAGGTCTGCACTTGCTCCGACCTTGAAATCAACGCTAACATGACCGCTCAAGTCGGGAGGCTTCATCATCGTTTGAAGGTGCGATATTGAAAAGCCTTTATGTGTAGAGATGGATCGAAGAAGCTGGTGCGATGGGATGTCGTAGATGTGAATTTGACCATCAACGGTTCCAACGAGTAACCATGTTGAACTCAAGGATATCGTCGCCGACGAAACCACTTGGCTATGCGATCGAGTCAGAAGGTAGCCGAGGCGCTCAAACAATGTGCCTTACCCAACATGGACAAGCCGCTTCTTTTGAGCTTGTAGATATTCTTCGTCGATGCGAACGACATCGTTTGCACCAAGGCCACCTATTGCTTGCATTGCGTGTCCGCCAAATCTTGGCTTTTGACGGAAGAGGTTGATTTGGTAAATGGAGCCAGTGGATGAGATGGCAAAGAAGAATCGTTCTGTCACATCCCATGCCAAAAGTGAAATGCTTTCGGGGAATTGAAAAGTGGTTAACAGCGATTTTGTGCCAAGGTCCCAAATCTATCTGACGTTTAGCGCGACTGCACATTGCTCGAGTGGAAACCCATACCTTGACTGAATGGTCCGCTGACGCAGTCATAACGCGGCAGTTAGGGAAGATGCCTATCCCGCAGACAATATCCGTGACAGGAAGTGTGTGGTCGGTCAGGGTGCAGAATGGAGTTGGGAGTTCAGATTGAACGTCTTCGTTCACTAATCTGACCGGAGGAGAGAGATCAGCGAATGAATGGGATATAAAAGGTGGTCGTATTGACCTCGACACGGACCAGACGCTTACGCCAGAATCATCACTGCCGGATACAAGCGCTGCACCATCTGGGGTGAACCGTAAAACATTCACCGAGCGGTAGTGGGCGTCCCAGGCATTGTACAGAATTCCTGACGAAACCTACACTTCTGATCAGATACTCTGCAAGAATATGGGTGCATGCTCACCTCCCAAAAGTAGATGCGCCCTTGCGACGTTCCTGCTGCACAGAAATCACCGTTGGTGTCCACTGCGATGCAGGTCAGTTTTTCTGGGAGAACGATTTTGAGAGCTAGTTGATCCTGGATTACTGTCATTATCCAACAAATTAAATGATAAGATCATGGAGCATACCTTCTGGAAATTATAAACATTTAGAATGCTTTTTTCGACCTGTGCAGCCAGGACGAAGCCACCCTGTGTGCTTTTAGATTCGAGCACTGCAATGCTGTGAGGAGCAGCGTTTGTCTGCTTGAAGGATGCTAGGATGGCGCCAGTCTGAATATCATGGATGGTTATTGCCCCAGCAGCAGCATTTGGCTGCTGGGACGTCGTTGAGCACAAAATGACCTCTTGAAGGTGCATTGTCGGCCTGGTGAGACGCTGCAGAAACGCAGAAAAATGAGGGAACTGATGGACTCCACGTGATCGGCTAGAGTAATGACGTTTGGTGATTGAAAGGGGCTATCCTGCCTAATTAATCGTGGACCAGAACCTTCGACCCTTCAAATAGACGCCTCCACAGCTTACACTGCAACCACCACCATTGACAGCGCACCACAATGGCAACCCTCTTGTACGAGGAGCTCGGTGTCCAGGCTACGGCTACCGTAGAAGAGAGTGAGTTCGGCACCCTGGGCATGCATGACAATGCTGACTCTTCGAGCAGTCAAGAAAGCTTATAGGAAGAGAGCACTTCAAACACACCCAGATCGTCTTCCTCCAACAGCGTCTCAAGAACAGAAGAAGGCTGCAGAGGAGAAGTTCAGAAAGGTCCGTCTATGTGTATCTTCTCTTTCGAGGCAACGCTTACCCTGCCTTAGGTCAACAATGCATACGAGATCCTCACTGACCCAGAGAAACGCAAGGTATGCAGACCCACTCGCCAAAACTTGGTGGTGGTTCACAGCTAATCACGACTTTACAGGAATACGACTACCATGGAGCCTGGCCTCCTCCAGTGGAAGAGATTCCGAAAGCCAGTAACAGCAATGGCACATATAGTGCTCATTTCGACTTCGGCCCAGATCCATTTGGCGGCTTCTCTCACAGACATCACCAGCAATTCCCATCTTTCGCATTCCAGGACCCCTTCGTACTTTTCAACTCTATTTTCGCTGATATGTTGGGCCCACGGTCTGCATTTGGCGGGTTCCAATCGGGTCCTGCTTTCTTCGAGGATCCGTTTGAGAGATTCGAACGCCTGGACCAGGAGATGGAACGGAGGGAGAGGGAAATGAACGGATTCACAGGATTCAACGCCAATCCGATGGCAAGTCCATTCACCTTTATGGGAGGATTTGGAGGTGGTGGGCTTCTGGGATCTACTTCCCCCTTCGGTATGCTTCCAGAGCCTCCCAGGCGGGGCACTGGCGGTCGCGGCGGCGGCAAATGGATGTCGGAAAGTTTCATGACTCAAAGCATCAATGGGGTCACTCAGACCGTTCAAAAACGACGGGATTGGGAGGTACGTCATTGTTAACTCTTCAACATGGTAGCTAGTGCTGAATCTTATCGGCCGTAGGGGAATGACCATGTCACCCGCACTTTCCCCGATGGTCGCAAGGTTTATACCATTAACGGAGTTGAACAGCCTAGCCACGACAGTCTGCCAAGTAACACAGAGCGAAGGCAAATCTCTGGTCCTTCTCAAGAGCCACAGCACCGCCTGCCTCCGGTATCTTCGTCAAGCCTCCCTCCTCCTCCATCTTACTCCAGCTACGGAGGAAGTCAGCAGAGCTTTTACAAGAATGCTCCTCCTTCTGGTAGCCATGTGTATCACACGAGCAGTGTCCATACTTATGGCGCTCCGCAATCCCACACGATGCCAGGCAATCCGCAGGTCACTCGTAAGTCAGATCACCTCACGGAAACGCCCCGGCCTCATGTTGCGACCGCGCCCGTAGCGACTACTGCGTACCCTCAAGAACTACACGGGGTACATTCCCACCGTAGAAGGTCCCAAGATAGCGAATCCTTGCACCAGCTTGAGCATGATGGGCACCAGAATCATCTTCACGGTACTCACGAAAAAAGTAAGGGTTTTATATCCTCTGTGATGCAGGGTCTCAATTCCCGTGTATCCTCACTGTTTCATGGTAAAAGGTCGCAATCCATATCATCCTAGTGAGTTCACTTTACATGTCCGTAGAGCGCCGTTCATTGATTTCAATTCTCGCGGTTTGGTAGATCCTTCACCGTATTATCTCGATGACGCTGACCGAGATCCATACCGTCGCAAGCATCGTCCTCGCCGTCGCACATGGGACGGGTAGTGAATAATCGCCTGTTTTCTGTTGTATCATTGCCTCATGTTCTGGCTATCTTCGCGCTTCTGTCATTCAACCTGTTCCTGCCAATGTTCTGATAATCGTAGAGTTTTTTGCAATCCTGTCTGTACCATTTTCTATTTACCAATTCTGGCTCTTGATTTGCTTGATACCACAATGCCACCCCTATATCCATGAATTCGCTACCACTGTACATAACCCTGACTGCATCGTCTTTTCCTGTTTTTCTATAGCCTGATGGACAAAGCTTTGTCAAGGTCCCGATTGTTGTCGTCGTTTCTGGAAACGAGAAATGTATGAATCGCTTGTTTGTCCTTGGGCTCCGACTCTACATAATGGCCGTTATTGCAAGTTGGAATGTAGCTCAACTTTCAAGTTACCTCTGGGATGCCCAGGCTTTGCAGGGAGAGCCGGCGTGACCATCAAAGCGCGGAGTGATGCGTTCTGCCATGAACAATGCTGTATCTCTTCCTCTTGTCCTATTGTTTCTCTCTTGTTTCACAGGGTATATCGTCCATGATATGTTCGAGTGGAGTAATGCATCATTCTAGATAGAACTTATCAGCCTCTTATGCTGTCCGTGTCATCTCGCGCCGTTATGAACCTTTTCAAAGCGCTGGTGTGGAAGAAGGCGCCGATGGCGCTTCCAGTCCATATGATCAGTCGAACATACTGAGCCTTGATGTACACTTGCTTGTGTCTACTTACTTATCCCAATTCAATTCCCAAGGAGAGAAGAAAGAGGAAAAATCATTGATAGACAGTCGACAGAGCTGGTTTACCATGATATGGCAAAGGAAAACCCCGGGCCATCGCTCTTCGATGGGCCTTCCACGTCGGCCATCATGCCTCAAAACCGTCCCGGAGGACAAAGATCGTATTTAAATCCAATTTCTACACCATAACTAATAATCACCAGTAATAAGATTCGACGAGACCTTTCCTCCAACATATAAATCCTCCAGCCGTACGAGATCAACAGAATCCCCTATAGGAAGTGTGATGGAGATTACGTAATATCAGAGAAACTTTTAATGCCTCGACGAACTCAGCGAGCAGCTAACCTGGAGCAACGAGAACGACTATGCTACGCGTAATGTGAGTCCTATCTTACCATTAACTGAACTAGGCACTGAAGAAAATGCATAGAAAGCCAAGAAATGCCCGCTCGAAGCGAGCTATGGAGGCTCGCGAACCAAAGGAGGTGGAGGACCCCAGGACTATAATCTTCGTCAAGGGTACGCATACGGGAGAAACTGTGAAAGCTGTATTCAAGGACTTGGTACGTTCCTCATATCCAGATTCTTGTGGGGCTATTCCCTAAGTATCCGATTCAGATGGCTCTGAAACGACCGCATGCTATTGGCTTCAACAAGAAAAACCCGATCCACCCATTCGATCCTTCAACACCTGGATCCTCATCATCGTCTTCAGTTTCTTCTTTGGAGTTTTGGAGTGCAAAGAACGATGCGTCGATGTTTGTGGTAGGTCAGACGACGAAAAAACGGCCAAATGGAATGACCTTTGTACGGATGTTCAACGGACGAGTACTTGATATGATTGAAGTCGGTGTTGAAGGATACAAAGCCATGTCAGAGTTCAAAGTACGTTTGCCTCCCTAAATCCAATTTTCTCTGTACTGACTTAAGTAGACACCTAAATCGACACCAGGGAACAAGCCCCTTCTCCACTTCGCGTCTGACCTTTTCGATACCCATCCGCGGTTCATTCACCTCAAATCCATGCTGCTGGATTTCTTCAACGGGGAGGAGGTCGACTCAATATCCCTCCTAGGACTGGAGCATGTCATCAGTATCTCCGTTGGTCCTACTCCCGCATCCCTGAACGATGCTACTAGCGCAAACCTCCTCTCTACCTCAACCGCCGAATCTACCCATACCAATCCCCTCGCAGCTGTCGCTTCTGCTTCGTTCATCGAATCCTCGTTACCATCTGCAGCAACGGCTGCTTTACCAAAAGTGCACATCCGCACGTATACCACAAAATTCCTTGCCTCTGGTGTGCGAACACCCAGGGTAGAGTTGGTGCCCATGGGACCTTCGTTAGACTTGGCTTTACGGCGATTCCAATCACCAGATGCGGACCTACTCAAACAGGCTATGAGGAGACCCAAGTTGAAGAAGGCGGACGTGGAGAGCGGTCTGGGTAAGAAACGCAAGAACGTCGAGCTGGACGAGATGGGAGACTTGCGGGGAAGAGTTCATGTGGGCAAGCAGGATTTGAGCAAGTTGAAGGGCAGGAAAATGAAAGGGTTGCAGGAGGAAAGGCCTACCAAGAAGCAGAGATCGGACGAGGAGGATGACGATGAGGAGGAAGACGAGGAGTAATCGTTTTCAGTCTGCTCCGTGTAATCAACTTCTAGTCCAGTACTGATAACCTGTTTATGACCTCCTAATTAGGCCAGGGTACCTCCGATCGGCCCACCCAATTGAAACGAAGCAGCGACAGGGGTAAAATTTGCGATTCTTGTGGTCGATGGGTTTTCAGATTCTGCGCCGCACCTGGCTTACACCGCAATAACGCACGAGCGAACATCTCCATTCCTGATCTGGGTCTGCGAGGTATTGTGGCGCCGACGATTATGCACAACGTTGCAGGCTCAACAAGGCATTGTTTAACAAGAATGAGACGAGGGTGTGTCTCACTTCTACATGATATATCGGGGAACACGTCCAATTATCGTCTTTCCTCCCACCACCGAACCATGAAAGAGAAAGGTAAAAAGAAGCAAGTGCAGCTATCGAACCGTTCAACGGGCGGCAGGCCGTGGTGGACTTCGCCCTCGATTGACGTCAATTGGAAAGCTCTGAATCAACTCTTTGTTGTCTTCTCTGCACTGGGACTAGCAGGCGTGTCTTGGTTTGCCTGGGTTTACGCCGTCCACCAGGAGATACCAAGCTGCTACCAAACATCTCCTCTCGTTCCAGGTCGCAATGCGTTACTCTGGGACGAGTTGAACTCGAAGATTGAGAAACCCAGTTTCAAGCGGCATGCTATTGAGTCGCTTCAAGATGCGGTTCGCATTCGGTACGTTCATCCCTGGCTCCACACGGCCATTTGCTGACGTCTGCCCTCTTCGACAGCACCGATGCCTTCGATAACATGGGGAACGTAGGGGAAGATCCCCGATGGAATGTGTTCAACGACTTCTATTCGTACTTGGAAGATAGATTCCCTTTGGTGTGAGTTCCTTCCTGTAGTGCGGAGAAGTCTGCACTTTGCTCATAGTTTGAATAGGCATTCGAACCTCCAACTATCTTTCGTCAACACGCATGGGCTGTTTTATCAATGGACTGGGACCGACGAAAACCTTAAACCGATACTCCTGGCCGCTCATCAAGGTTCGTTCGACGTTCTGGGAAGCTCAGTTTCAGTGTATCTCTGATCCCTCTTCGTTCAGATGTTGTCCCTGTAGAGAACTCGACTGTGGGTAGTTGGACTCATCCTCCTTATGATGGATACTATGACGGTCAGCTGGTTCTCTTTTCCAATTCCTCTACAAACTCTGATAAATGGACAGGAAATCGAATCTGGGGCCGCGGCAGCTCGGATGACAAGAGTCAGCTCATATCGATTCTGTAAGCACTTTCGCTCGAACAATCTACCTCTTCGTCTCACCGATTCTCAACTCGGATTAGCACGTCCGTTGAGCTTCTTCTAGAACAAGAGTTTCGGCCAACGCGAACCGTTGTACTGGCCTTCGGGTTCGATGAAGAAGCTGGCGGTTTTTATGGTGCACGCTATCTAGCTGACTACATTAAATCCGTGTATGGCTACGATGGTATATCCATGATCGTAGACGAAGGAGGTGTGCTCAATTTTTCCTCGCTTACTCTTGGACCGGTCTCACCAGCCACTTCGGTTTCAGCGGGGTTCTACAACTTAACAGGAGCCATGCTGGCTATTCCTGGCGTAACGGAAAAGGGTCTCTATAACGTGCGGATTGAAGTTTCCGGCCCCGGAGGACATTCTAGCATGCCGCAGAAACATACCGTAAGTGCACGCAAGTTCGGTATGGTCTGGATGTTAGTCCCTCTGACTGGGTGTTGTTCTAGACAATCGGGTTGCTTACTGACATCCTGGAGACATTGGAGAACGAGCCTGAATCACTCAGTATAGTGCGTTGGTTCCAATCTCACAGCCATTTATGCGTTTTTCACCGAGTTTGCATGCTTGGATCTGACAGAGCGCAAGTCACCCCGTCTCTGCGATAGCACAATGCTTGATACCGAATGTCAAGGTGCCCTATATCCCGCGGGCTCTTCTTTCCCTATCTGCGTTTCTGCTGAAATACCAGACTGCGAGAGACGCCGTTGCTTGGTGGTTCCGTGATGTTCAAGTCGTTCGGAGCCTTGTACCAACAACAAAGGCTATCGACATGATTCACGGCGGTGTCAAGTTCAATGCTCTTCCGGAGAACGCATGGGCGGTGGTAAATCACCGTGTTTCTGTTACCAGGTGTGTTCAATTTTGCTCGGTTCTCACTATGAAATATTCACATCTTGGCATCGTAGTTCCTTGTCAGCCGTGCAAGAATGGTATGCAAAGGTTCTCTCACCGATCGCAGACAACTATGGGATTACCTTCGATGCGTTCGGGGAACGAGTCGTGAATGGCAATTCGGCGTACTTCTTGAAAGTGGACAATGCGACTCTGCGTGGGGTGGAACCAGCTCCGTTTAGTCCTTCTGGACCAAAGGACTTGCCTTTCCAGTTGCTTTCTGGGACTATCAAGGCAACTTACAATGCGCATCGACATCTCGGCGACGTCAATGAGATAACTGTGTCTCCTGGGATGATGACAGGAAATACCGGTGAGTTGTCCGAACCAATATTCAGTGTCCCTTGTCTTCCGATTTACCAGGCTGTTTCGTTTAGATACGAGGCATTATTGGGATCTGTCGAAACATATCTTTCGATATAATCATCATTATGGAGGGAAGAAACCGGACCCATCTGCGAATGGTATACATACAGTTAACGAATGTGAGTCGGTTTCGTGTTTCTTTTGGATCTCAATACTTATGTGTTCTCCGAAATAGTTATCGAGGCGGATGTGTTACTCGAATCCATCAGGTTCTTTGTTACTTTGATTCTGAACGCGGACGAGAATGAATTGTAGACATGGACATGTATTGGACATTGGTATCGATCTAATTATGCATTGATTTATGGACTCTACTTGAACAAGAGCATCAGGGAGAGTCTAAGGTCCCCGTCAGCCGGAATTGATCGCCGAAAAGGAACTGTACAGGACTTCGGCAAGTAGCGGTGTCAACTTTCTCACGGACCGAATTATCACTGGGCAACACACCGAAATCGAGTCCATCACCCGCATCCTCCTCAAGCCTCCAAGATGGTACGCTTCACGTCCGTCCACTGTTCGATGCAACAGACTAATTGAGATCCTGCTCTTCAGACCAAGCGCACAAAGAAAGTCGGCATCACCGGTAAATACGGTACTGTGAGTCGAAGTTCGGGCTCAGGATGAAAAGGATTGGGGGGCTAATGGGCGGGCATGATTATAGCGTTATGGTGCCTCTTTGCGTAAGCAGGTCAAAAAGATGGAAGTCTCGCAGCACGCGCGATACACCTGCACTTTCTGCGGCAAGGTGCGTTCCAACACTTTATTCGGCTGGTTTGGGTAGATGCTGATCGCGAGTATCATGTGTAGGACTCCGTGAAGAGGACAGCGGTCGGTATCTGGCACTGCAAGGCATGCAGAAAGACTATTGCTGGTGGAGCTTGGACTGTCTCAACAACGGCTGCCGCCACAGTTCGCAGGTACGAGGCTATCTCGTCTATGACCGGATACTAGGCTCACATATTTTTCTCTCATTTAGCACCGTTCGTCGGCTGCGTGAAATCACAGAGGCATAAAACGTCACGACCGCTCTTCACGCCTTGTATCTTTTCCTCCTTCCATCACCACCACAGCACTTTTGTATGTTCGTATGCCTCCATGCAACAAATATCGTATGAATCCATACAATCGAGCGCTCCACTGAATGTAGCATTCGTCCGAGGTCATGCTCCTAAAGTACACACTCCAAAACCAAAATTTAGAAGATGCTCTGTGAATTTATGGGAGGAGCAGCTCCAGTGGTGTCATCGACTTCGACCTCTCCATCAGCGTCTCGGTTGAACAAATACATGGGGTCAGCAACCTCAGCCAGCGCGTCCTGGCGTTCTTCCTCTTCCTCCTTGCTCATCGGGGCGTACTTGACGCGAATGACTTCCCATTTATCGTCATATTGCTCATAAGCCTGAATCATGTCGGGGTCAGTAAGAAGGAAATATGGAACGGGCAGAAGTATGGACTGACATTCTGCCGTTTCTTCTTGAGCAGCATCTTACGCTCTATATTCTTGTAGTACGCCGCTTTCTCTCTAGGTGGAGGTTTTATATGTTCGCCGAACGGATCGTCATTGTCTTGTTCCGAGTCTCCGTCATTGAGAACGAGTAAGAATTCGTTGGGCACTTCCTGCTCGACCTTGACTGTCTCATAGTCTCGCACGAATCGGAATATGGTTTCCTGTTCTGTGGTGTGAGCAAGCAAATCTGGATTTGTGGTTGGGGTAATACTGACCTCCTGCTCTTCGGGGACTTCATAAGGCTGTAGGGATGCACGAGCCTGCTTCATGTCAAGTGCGTCGCTGTCGTCTTTTGTGAGGTAGTATGCGAGGAAGGAATCGTATTCGGTTCTCATGGGTCGAAGGATAGCACAGTCCAAACGTTCGTCTTCCACATCGTTCGGTCTGTCTCCGGGACGTTCTGTGAAGCGGAAAAGATCGTATTGGTTAGCCCAGATGTCGGCGTCTGGGAGAACGGGGTATGATTCGACGGCGGTCAGGCGTGGGTTGTTCGGATGTCGGATAGTTTCCAAGGAGAAGTCGTCGTTGCAAGCTTTGAAGGAAGCTTCGACAGCTGCGAGCTGAGCGTTTCGAGAAACGTCAACAATTGCGGTTGGCACATGCTTACTGGGAAACAGAATAGGGTGCTAATGAGTGACAGTAGAGCAGGGGTGAGATTGGACATACACTTCCTGCACACCGAAGCGTTGGCTGTTATCTCTACTGAGGTATTCCGTTTTCCTGAGCCAGGTAACGCTCCCAATGGATGGTGCCGATGCAGGCGTCGCTGGACCGGACTGGTGTCCGTTGGCGAATGTTGAAGAAGATGGATCGGCAAGGAGGAAGGCGTCTTTAGGGTCGAGCGGTGGCAAATTATGGGGGTCCGGGTTGATTTCTGAAATAGCAAGCGCGCGTCATGAGGTGATCAAAGACGGGTAGGCAGGGAGAGCTCACTTGAATCGTCTGCACCGTCTTCCCATAGAGATTCCCAGTGACCCAAATCTAGGGGCATGCCGCATTCTGCATCCACAATCATAGGGAGAGGAAGTTCTCCGGCAACTGCATCCAGGAACTCTGGCCGCGCATAGCGCATGGGGTTTGTTGGGATGTCGAGTAGTTTTGGAGGGCATGGTGGTGGGGGAAGAGGGTTGGAATATCGGACCCTGACGAGGAGGTCGAGCTTTGCGCTGTTCAAAGCGTTAAAAATCGTATGAAACAGCGATCCAAGAGACACACCTCTTTTTGACACTCATACCGAACGTGCCTTGGCCAAGCCAAGTTCATGTCTAGCTGCCAGGGCTGGGTGGGTCGAAGGCGCAGCAAAACAGGAACAAATACGGCCACATCTTATCTGATAGGTGAACAGGCGCTCCCACCGTTCGGTTTCCTTAGCCCCTCCGCTTGACCTTTGGCTAAACCTTACACGCTCCAAACACGTTGCCTTGAGCTATAACTACCATGTCTGATCCCGCCGCAGTCCAGACCACGCTCCCTTCTGAACAGCCAGCTCTACCCCCAGCCCCTGAGGTAGCGACGCCCAGCAAGCCTGCAGCTGAAGCCTCCAACGAAGCGCCTCGAGAAGTCCCCGCTCCAGAGATAAAGGAAACCCCCAAGGCAGCCGAGGAAACTAGTGCCACAGACACCGCTCCCCAGTCCGATATGCTTGCAACGAAGGCAACTCCTGCAGAGGGTGAGAAGAAGGAGCCCACTGTCACCTCTACTCCCGTGACGACCGCTGCGGACGCAAAGGTCCCCGATGACGACAAGGAGCCCCAGAACACACTCACTGAACGCTTCACACGCGCAGAGTGGGATGTCCTGAAGAAATTCAGAGTATGTCGCTCCCTCTGTTGAACTCTTTCATGGAATTGACATACGTGCTTGGTAGGCGGAGCTTCCTGAAATCTTCGCAGAGGCGTACACCGACAAATCTGACGCCAAAACCGCACCTATCACTTTCTGGGGCGTACCCATTGACCCCCAGAACCCCAAGGCTGATGCTCGCGTCAGCGTCATTCTGATGAAGTTCTTACGCGCAAGGAGCCTCAATCCCACCGCAGCGCGAGAGATGCTCGTTAATACCCTCCGCTGGCGCGAGTCTTTCAATGTTGACGCTGTCATGAAGGAAGAGTTCCCCGAAGATGTCTTTGGGAACATGGGCAAGATTTATGGCCTTGACAAGGAGAAGAGGCCAGTTGTGTACGTGACCTTTCGCTACTTTTTACCCGTGGCCGCACTCACTCTTGCTGCCTGCGATTAGCTACAACTTGTATGGGGGCAACTCTGATCTCAAGGCCGTCTTTTCAGACGTCCAACGCTTCATTCGGTATGTGGCTTTTTGCATAGCGACCAGCACATGTTCCGACCGCAAATTCTTGTAGTTGGCGCGTGGCTCTTCAAGAGCGCAGTATTCTGCTTCTAGACTTTAACGAAGTCGATCAAATGATTCAAATCCACGGTCAGTCCAACGTCGGCCTCGCCTTTGTCTAGAATACTGACCGACTCTTCGTCAGACTACGCTGGGGTCAGCATGTCAAGCCGAGACGCAAACTCAAAGGCTGCAGCTTCAGAGGCGTCGAACATTTTCTCTAGCCACTACCCCGAAACCCTCTACAGGAAGTTCTTCGTCAATGTGCCGACCCTGCTGAGTTGGATCTTCTGGGCTTTCAAAGCCATCATCCCCTCTGCGACCATGGCGAAGATGTCGATGGTTGGATCTGGGGACAATGCTTTGAGGAAGGCTTTGCTGCCATACGTTGACACCAAGCAACTTCCGAGGCGCTATGGCGGAGACGCAGAGGCATTCTAAGCCCTCGCGGAGCATCTTTGTTGCGCTCTATATCAGGTTTTTGTCGGTTTGCCCTCCTTCGCTTCTGCTATACCTCCTTACTGCTAATCTTACGGAAATTTGGATCTCATTTATTACATTTACTCATGCTCGTTTTGCCTACATATTTCATGGATTGGATGATACGCACTATTCCTGGACGCCGTAAAGTGTGATTACTACGAGGGGACCTCGGTCAATACAGCTTTCATCTTGGTTTGTGTCTTCAGTCCTTCCGATGTAACTGTAATTAGGTATAGACATGTGTTGGAGGTACGTGGAAACATTTATTGCTTTTCAAACTCGGTGCCAAAGCTGAGGCTGAAGAGACTTAGATTACGTTCATCCTCCGACATTAAAGCAATTAGATGTACTGAGTTTCTAGATGGGGTAGAAAGTCAATAGTTATCCACTGAAGGCTTGTGCCATTTCTTCATTCAAGCGTACCCATTCTCAGGTGGTTCAAGTTTTTCATCCCAAAATACGTTATTAAATATAGAGGTCCAATACGTTACGATGCGGTCTGATAGAATATTTGTGGAGAGCATGATCCAATCGATATCTGCGAGGCGGGACAAGGGGTGCCGGCTAATAAACATGGAGTGAAGAAAACATAGTAGTAAGATGTAGGGAAATAGGGATTCAATAGACCATATTGACCCTAATTATGAATGGGAACTGCCGTTCTTGAGACTTCCGTGGCGAGAGTTGCCTCTTCAAAGACATGAATAAGCGCGAGTGTTATACAAAATAAGACTGTTGCAACATACCCCCTGCCCCTGGAACCGAAGGCCGGTGTTGTACGCCTTGCTTCGGGCCTGGCACCTAGTCAACCGAGGATGGTACCAAGTATTTAGCGAAAGAATGCTTCGTGATACTGACCTGCTCGTGTTTAGGTCCTGCTGCTTGGTCTGAAGGGACCTCAGTCTGCTCTTCCTTCATATCCGTAGTATCGTCTGCCACCGGTTGCTCCAGGGGTTCCTATTTAACGAAGGATGGCATCGGTGCCCGTCAGGGTACAGAATACGACGTGATACGTACCTGTTGTTGACCGGGCTCTCCTCGGCGTGACAAGTTCTGTGCGTGCCCGTCTTGGGTAACTGTATGTTCCGTCACCAATTGGTCCAAAGGTGTCTTTCTCCACAAGGTGTCAGAGTACGTGGTAGCAGCAAGTTGATGACAGACTAACTGGATAATACCCCGTTGTTGTGTACAGATTGTTCATTGTCGGTGTGGCGGGCAATGGTCTATCAGCCCACACATTGGTCGGTGTATAGTCTGATTACGATTGAAGTCAACACGATTTTTCCCCAGCAATCTTGAACACCTACGTGCAAAGTTTCCTCCGAATTTGGGGTCATGGTACGCGGCCTGGGCTTGACTCGGGGATGAAAAAGGGTAAGTCGCCCTAGGTGTATGTGACAACTCAGACGAAGCCTGGTACCCATATCGACCCTGGTGCCCATTTTGCCCATAGTGCGAACCCTGCCCGTGGTACTGTTCCTGCCCGTACCCGTCTTGCACGTACCCGTCCTGCCTGGGTTGGGAAAGCGAGTTAGATAACTCAGATACTGATCGTTGAAGAACAAAATGTCGACGCTCGCATTCTTGGAGAAATGTGTAGTCAGTATTTGATCGAAACAAGCCGAGGGTACAAGGAGTAGCCTATCTCACCAACTGCACTGCCCGTTTGCAGTGTGCTTCCGCCACCGAGGAATGCGAACCATGGGCTTCTCGAGTATGAGTATGTGGCCCAGGGCTTAAGCCTCAGGCAGGAGATCTATTGATAGTTAATGAGCTCCGCTTAGTGAACGTTGAACGGGGTGGAAATGGCGCTCACACTTAAGCGAGAACTATTGTCATTGGGAAAGTGCAAAATAATGACCTCCAGAAGGACTCGATTTGGGTCGCTTCGCCGGTGCTGACTCTGAGTTTGGGGGTCGCTCTTAGCGACAGATGAGGGGGGTAACACGACGGTTTGAACGGGGCGTTCCTGGCTAGCTGTGTTGCCCCATTCAACCATTCGATCAAGGAAAGAAATCAAATGTTCGCTCCCAATCGCATCATCGAGCTTGGCACTATCCCTTTGCGTTTTCATAGTGGCTGATAACTGAGATAATTCGAGGTGTTATTAGTGTAATCAAGCATTGGGAGCAAAATTTTCTGGATTTGAAAGAAGCGAGGAGCCGAAAAGGTACGAACACGAACCTGCTGAAGAATATTGACTGTCATTGGGACGGCCTGGGTCTTCGAGTTCTTGTTAGAGCGCCGGGGGGTGTATTTTCCCCCAGCATCCGTTTTAAATGAATGGGATTGCACCCTGTTCACGTCGTATTTGAGCAGCCGCGACTGCATCAGCTGATTCTTCAACGCCTCCCAACTGAGTTTGGCGGCAGGATAATTCGGAGACCTCTCACTGCCCTGTGGAGTGCGTCCAGGCGAAGTTGCTCTCGTGTGGATACTTTTCAGAATATTAAGAAAATCATCGACCCTCGAACCTGCATCTGGGGCGGTGACGGTGTCTGGTGTTCCTAGGAAACCGAGGTCGGGCAGGACAACTTTGAAGATAGGTTCGGATTCTCCGTTGCCTGTGATAATTATCTGGTAAAATCATTGTAAGATTTAGTTACTACGAGTTCCTTTTGTCAATGGACCTACCTTGTTGAGGTCATTCTCGGACGCCTTTGAGATGTGCTCGAGCCCCTTCGATGCATCAGGGCCAAATAGGTCGTCGAGAACGCCGAAAATCTTTGCTACATTTGGCTGTAGGTTGGTGGTGAATGATGCTGGGGGCGAACTCGTTGGAGGTGAGGTGGTCATGACGCAACAAGATGCAGACAGGGGAGAGTCAGGAGAGAACGATTCAAGTTCAGGTCAAAAGACCTCCTACATAGTTCGTGAAAGAAATACGAACGCACCAGAGGCTGGTGACTCGGGCCCCAGGCCTCATGGGGGACGAAACTTGCGCATGTGATCATGAAAAGTAGCGCCCGTTGCTGAATTGGCACACAAACATGCAGCGATATGTAGAAATGAATGCCCTCCTAGTTTCACCCTGCCCCACGCATGAGCAATGCGATTCATTTGAGGTATGCCTCATGACTTCAGCCCTCAATCAAGGCAAATTCAGACTTCAGCAATTCGGTCACCGCGCACTGCGGGTAGCCTCGAGGTCTGTTGACTCTAAATGCATGTCAGCTTGCAGCAACGACGTGATGACGAAGAGGGGGCTCATATTCAATATCGACGCCGGCAGAGTGTTTCATAGGCATACGTCGACCATCGAATGGGGTAATCAATACAATTTAAGCGCTCAACTGTTTTACAAGATCTCACTCCAGATGAGCACCCCCAGATTTGCACTTAAATGAAACTATACAGGACGTATTGAATGATTCCGTGCGAACGGTGTCAAACTTTGCGGCCAGACTCCTGGCAGTGGGGTGGCGCTTTTGGGGACGATATCACCAAACCCTAGTTATCTGTTTCCTGTGGCAAAACTGGCCTATTGGTCTTTCACTGGCACATACTAGTCTCCCGTAATCAGCCTACCGATATTTGTTTCCTTTTGAGTCCCACTGTGTTTCATATCGACATCCCATACTTGAAAGGAATTTTGTGATATCCGTTGGCATACGTCAAATGCATAGTTAACATATTATACAATTGCATCATGTCAAGAGTACTACAGTGGCTGAAGAAATCCCCAGGATTCCAAGGGAAAGTCCCTGAGAGAAAGGGTGAACCAGGGTCTGGAAGAAATAAATACGACGGCATGTGTTCGGTGCAGTGCGAGAGACAGAACCCAAAGGGGTATCATAGAAAAAAACCTGTGTGTTAGAGCCCCTGTACTCGGAGGGTGACTGTGGGTGTACACAGCTCATGTGAACTCATAGCGGCGCATGCGATAAGCTATGGAGCATGTTAATCACTATGTACGTGTTCAGCAGAAGGAGGGAAAGCACTCACATCCCCGGACGCCGTTCTGATGCCTCATCAATAGGGTTTTCCGCTTGGACTGAGCCCACGCGGTGAGTTGAATGTGGTATATCTGTAGTACGAGTCAGTAACACGGGTTGTCACAACATTGCTGAGACTACTTGCCACAAACGCAGGATTGTCGCGATGGGGAAATCGAACGACGCCAATGTCAAGGAAAACCCGTTCCTTTACACCGCCAGAGAACATTTCTTTGAACCCCTTTGAGCCTTTCCGAGCAACGATATCGTTTACTCGTTGAAGGAACTTCTCATCCACAGATGCGAGGACATCACTATCACCAATGAAGCTATCAAACCAAGCTGAAACCTTTCGAGAATGAGTATTACGGATTGAGTTTCGTCAAACCAGTGTTCACGTACTTCTGCGCAAACATGCGCATCCAAGATGCTGCTGCTTGCATCCTTGGTGGTATACACGTCGTATTTATCTTCCTTCGCTACTTCTTTCAAGCCCTGGGTTTGTAACAGGACAGATTGGACTTGGGTCCAGTCGAGTATCCGGTTCTTGGCACTGTCATAACGGTCGAGCAGTCTACGGACAATCCCTGCAATCTTCCCTTTCAATTGGTTGTCCAATTCTTCGAATTCTGGCTCAAGAGCCCCATAAGAGTCGGAAAGGCTTTCCTTAAAGCTCGAAAAAGGTTTATAGAAGTCGTCCTGCTCCAAAGAGTGAGCTTTGTGGCTCATTAACCAGTAGTATAACGCACTTCAAGCCCTTGCGCTGACTGTTCCCAGAGCAACAATGCAATGTTGCTGGTTTGCTGTGGGAGGATAGGCGCAATATTGTCCAATATTGTCCTGACCCCAGCTCGGGCTTTGGCCGCCGCTGTATTATCGACTTCCATTACGCGTACGCCCATCGGCATTGCTAGAAGATAGCGAAAAATGAGAGTAACGATCGAGTGTGGAGGCACAAACGGTGCGTCACTCAGCGCCAGTCGTCATGGGCTTATATATGTAAACGTTCAAGCTTAAGGGACCCAACTGTGACGTTCTGACATACCTAGCTGGGGTGAAACGGAATGTCAAGGAACGCGGATGCAGCGTGTGCGCCTCGTGAAAGTCATTTCGCCCCGGTCTCTTTTTTTTTGCGGCGAGCCTGTGTGGATGGCTACACCATCGGGACAACACTGCAATGAATGAATAGTAGCGCCGAAAATGGGAGGTTAAAACAGAGCGAGGGACCCGGATGATCGAACTGGAGAGGCGATCCAGTCCAATGATCAGAAGTGTTTGCCAAGACAGCATGCAAGACTTCAGATTGCAGATATGAGGACGCGTGTTCTCGCGTTAGGCGCCGGATGTACCTGTGTTCGGTAAGATTGCTCCAGTTTTATGTGAATGAGGTAGGAAACGGATAGGTCAATCGTGACTTGATACAGATCGCAAGCAAGATCCTAGACTCAGGCCGCAGAAGACCGTCAGTGGACATTGTCTTTAGTAGATGGGGCGCTAACGAAGGTCCTCGAGGCCCAGTGAAGAGCTTACCCGAGATTTACATACAAGTTGGGGCCCAAACTGCCAGTCCCATACCCGTCGGGAATGGAGGCTTCACGCCTTTGTCTTGCTCGAGGACCAGATAACTCCTACTAGTACCCACGCTGACGTTGGTGAGCAGAAATTGAATCCGGAGAGGCGAACACATTACCGGATAACGTTCCTTACAGTCCGACCTCCTAGGAGTCTGAGAGCCTGCTGGTCATGCTCAAAATTCGGTGAATGGTACGCAGAACATTTCGCTCATTCGTGGCTTGGGGACGCACCGCCGCATCTCGCGAGCCTGGTTGTTGTCTGATAAGATGATAAGATTGCCGCTTTGTTTGCCAAGGCTGTACAAACCAAAGTGAAATCAATCCTTGCTGTCACCCCCCCGAACTCTAGCACCGACCATCAGCGAGCGTTCCTGCCGTCAAACCATTCCTTGTACTCTCTGCTGGTGAACAGAGCCTTCCAAGGATCCCTCTCTATCCCATCCCCATCCCTGGCTGGTCGCGGTTCCAGGCCTTATCCCTGACACCTTCATCCCGCCTCCTTCGACGATGTACCCCAAGCACCTAGATGAATCTCGATTCCCCCATGGCCAGAGGCCGCCCGACGCAATGTGGCAGAGCGGAAAGATGCCAATGTACAGCCCAGTGTGGACAAACGAAAAGCCATGGCTTCAGCGCCTTGGATCCAGCGCCGTTATGGTCGTAGAAGACATGTGGAAGACAGTGCTACGTCTGTTCCCATCGTCCGGTCGCTCAAATAGGTCGTTGACGGCGACCTCTCCGAACAACTCAAGCATCAACTTTGTGCTGATGTGCGCATTGTGGTACACGACATCCGCCCTATCTTCAAACACCGGCAAGGCGCTCCTCAACCAATTTCGATATCCCATTACCCTGACATTCGTGCAATTTGGATTCGTTGCCGCCTACTGCCTCCTTTTCATGTCGCCTCTCGTCCGCTTCTCCAAGTTCAGAAAGCCTACAAAACAAATATTCAAAGATACACTCCCAATGGGCCTTTTCCAAGTGGGCGGTCACATCTTTTCCAGTATCGCGATTTCACGGATTCCCGTCAGCACTGTGCACACAATCAAGGTATGTTAACTCCATCCCTTCCATCTCCTAAGGCTTATCGCTCTCCCAAGGCCTTGTCGCCCCTCTTTACGGTCGCAGCATATGCATTGTTATTCGGCGTTAGCTACTCGTCCAAGACCTACATCTCCCTCCTTCCCCTCACGCTCGGCGTCATGCTGGCATGCTCGTTCGATGTATCCGCCTCCAATACCATTGGCCTACTCTGCGCCTTTGGTTCCGCATTGGTCTTCGTCAGCTCCAACATCTTCTTCAAGAAGATAATGCCTTCAAACACCGGCGGCCTGTCACAGCCTTCTCACAAATTGGATAAACTCAACCTGCTCCTATATTCGTCCGGAATGGCATTCATCTTGATGGTCCCCATATGGATGTATTATGACCTGCCTGTACTCCTGCTCAGGGATTCCAAGCATATCGTCCACCCCAAGGAAGGCCACTCCTCCCCACACTCAGTCACGTACTATTTCTTCATGAACGGTACGGTCCATTATGCGCAGAACATCATTGCTTTCGTTATTTTGTCGTCGACGTCCCCCGTTACCTATTCCATCGCTTCATTGATCAAGCGAGTCGCCGTCATCTGCATCGCCATCGTTTGGTTCTCCCAAGCCGTCCACCCCGTTCAAGCGTTCGGCATCGTTCTCACCTTCACTGGCCTTTATATGTATAACAACGCAAAAGGCGACGTTGCGAAAGGAGAGAAGAAAGTGCGGCGGATGGAGGCCGCCCGTGATATATTGCTTCCTACAACGAAGGAAGATTCTCGGGTGCTGCTGGGGGTTGATACGCCGCCTGATACTTTTATGATGCAGTCGAGCACAGGTCTCGGATCTGGTGCGCTGAACCGCTCGCGCGCATTCTCGCTATCGGGCCATGAGGGCAATCGCTTCCATAACAGCTCGTACACGCACCATCGCCCGGGGCAGGCTTCTCTGTCGAACAACTTCACTCATACTCTGGATACGAAGCTGAAGAGTGTGACCGAGGGTTCAGTGTCTTCACCAGTAGACTCGTATCCTTCCCCTCCACCTTCCCTATCGTCGCCGTCGACAGAAACTATACCCCTCATCCACCACGGCGGCCTTCACGATCATGGTCACAAGTCATAATGTATATCGTCAGGAACATGTCGCGCCTGTTAAAATCTCTGCATATTACATTTAACGCTTAATATCACGATTGGATGTCTTTATTCGTTTATATTGTTGTAATTTATGTGCGGACAAGAGTAGCAGATAGTGGACATAATAGATCTCTTGCAAAGCCGAGATTGGTGGATTTGGCCGGCGAACAACGCCGGAGCACCGGCCGAGCCGCCACAGTGCCGATCTTCGCACGAATCAGCCGTAGTAATCGTCCAAAGCCTCTCATCAACGAGCTCATCGACATCCTCAAGGCCCTTCAAGGTATCGACAACGCAATATGGTCCGTATTCACGCTAGATGAGCGTCCGAAGAGTTCAATGGTGTCGTTTTCTGGCCAAAAACGCTGTTGGTTGAGCTGGATGCTGCGACATCCGTCCAGATGACGATCCCATGAACTCGGACGACGCGATATCCTCGTCGATTCTACAAGTACTCATGTTCTGTCTTGCAGGCTCGGGGACCCAAAAAGCACTTGAAGAGGCTCGCAGCGCCCTCATCATGGATGTTGGACAAGCTCGGCGGCACCTATGTACGAGATTCTCCCATTTTCGCGTTTTCTAGTGTTCACAAATTTTCGTTTCTGCTAGGCCCCTCGTCCTTCTCCTGGTCCCCACAAGCTTCGCGAATCCCTTCCTCTCACCGTCTTCCTCCGCAACAGGCTAAAGTATGCGCTTACTGCCCGTGAAGTTACTGCTATCGTCCAGCAGCGCTTGATCAAAATCGATGGAAAGGTCCGCACCGACCCCACATACCCTGCTGGATTCATGGGTGCGTCTTTGGCCAGCAAGTATATTTGTGCTCTTCAGATCTCTGATGTTGCGGTGTCAAAAAAGATGTTATCTCCATCGAAAAGTCTGGCGAGCACTTCCGCCTTCTGTACGACGTCAAGGGCCGATTCACCATCCACCGCATCACCCCTGAGGAGGCTGCCTACAAGCTCCTCAAGGTGCGCAGGGTTGCCGTTGGTGCTCGTGGTGTTCCCCACGTTGTCACCCACGACGGACGAACCATCCGTTATCCCGACCCCGCGATCAAGGTCAACGACACCGTCAAGTTTGAGCTTGAGACTGGCAAAATCACCGACTTTGTCAAGTTCGATACTGGTAACATTGTCGTTGTCACTGGTGGTCGTAACATGGGACGTGTCGGTGTTATCGTGCACAGGGAGAAGCACATTGGTGGATTCGATATCGTCCACGTTAAGGATAACTTGGACCGAACATTCGCTACCCGGTACGTCGCATTCTGCTGTTTCCATGATTTTTAGGTTATTTACACCGGCTATTTTTAGGGTGACCAACATTTTCGTCATTGGCGAGGGCGTCAAGCCCTGGGTCTCGCTGCCCAAGGGTAAGGGTCTCAAGCTCACCATCGCTGAGGAGCGTGATGTCAGGAGAAAACGGGCTGCCGCTGCGGAGTAAACGCATTTCTTACCACCGTACCCTTCATGCCTATGATATGTCCTGTATGCTACATGACCGATTTTTCTACTCATTCATAAACAAAGCATGGCAACAGGATTGTTTATCCTCTCTTGAAGTGCTCAGATCGCCAACTGCAAATTGTATTCGCATATACATAAATCTACCAATAATCGAGATGGCGATGAGGTACAATTTGTGTCTGTCCTTGCTTCTTGCGCTCTGCCTCCCATTTTGATACCCACCTCGACATTTTCGCTCTGCTTCTCTCGCTTCCGACGTTCACTGTTGCAATCATCTTCCCCCAGTTCAGCGACATTGCAAAGCAAGTCAGCTCGTAGAATGACGAGTGCTCTGAATATGGAACTGGGTATAGCTGTAAGGTTGACGAAGATTTTGGGGATAGTCTGAGGTCTTCGAACGTGTAGGTCTTCTGGACCGTGCGGTTCAATATTGCGTTGATGGAGGGCAACTGGTCTGTTCCTGATGGTTGGACGTAACTAGAAAGACGAGTCAGCTCAATGTCAGTTTGGAAAGAGGAAACCGTGGAATTGAACGTACGTCCACCCTGTTGGCCTGAAGCCAACGACTTTGGTGAATTTGGATTTGAACTTTTCCAAGTATTCGGGGAGCTTGTCGCTTGTTATCATTCCGAGGGGGAGTAAGTGGACGGAGGCGTCCAAGGGATTGGAAGTTAGGAGGGAGTGGAGTTCGGGGTCTTCTTGGCATTTGAGGATTGCTGCTTTGCGTTTGTCGCAGAATACTTTGGTGTCTAGAGCCTTTGCTACGGCTAAGGACAGATCTAAGTTGGAAAATTGACGAGCAAGCAGAATGAATACTTACCTTTGACTATGCGTTCTTTTCCTATAGAATAGGTCCTGGAGGAAATTGTTAGATATATTGAATAGAAAGTAGGCTGTGGATGAAGGATCAACGACTAACCCAACGACGAAAAGAGTCTTCGATGGGTCCTTGCCCTTCCCAGTACCGGACTCCAGACTTTTGGGCCCTCTGTTTAGCCAGGAGAACACCCCACTGCATTTGTCGCTTTGGGGCGACGTCCCGGAGGCGAGTTTACTTGCCAAGTCAGCGCAAGCAGTAATCACTTGAGCTTGTGGAGGGAATGTGTACTAGTTACGGAAAGAAAAGAAAAAAAAATATTAGCGTTCGGGAACTCTGACTGAACCTCAAAGAACTTCCCCACCTTGGGGTCGAGATACGTGGTGTCAAGATAGACATGATCTATCCGCTTCCCTTTGACAGCAGGATGCAGGACATGTCGAGGGGACGCGCGAAAGTCACCGCAGTGAAGATAGCGGAATGTTCTCTGGGAACCGACATGGGCGGACTTGAAGGTGGTATCACCTGCGTCGACCGTTTGACGACCTTCATAGAAGAAGAGACATGAGCCTGGGCAGTGGTTGGCTTCGATCAGGGTGACCTGCACGCCTCCGGTGTTTGGGATCACGGTTGGGACGTCCATTGGGAGAGGGTGAACCCATTTCTTGTCTACGGATAGCATGTGGATGATTAGGTTTGCGGTGCCTTCTGAGCAGTAAATAGGCCCGTGGGTCCAGGAGGAGGAGAGGTTCGTGTAGTGGTCTGAATGAGCGTGTCTGCATGTTCGTGCAGTGAGAGTACGCTCATAATATTAAGGTCTTGCAGGCACTTACGTGAGGAAGTATGCGGTGACTCCAGGGATTGCACCGTATCTAAAGGCGTCCACGGCAATGGGCATCCCTTGGAGGACTTTATAGAACGGGGCCTTGCGCCTGCCTCCATTCGACTTGGTTGGCCGGAAGCTTCTGTCCTCCACTTCGTCTGCTTCTTTCCAAGCTTGGTTTTCCCTGAAACCAGACATGAGGACTGAGAAGGCGTTATTGGATTTGGAATCTGGTTGTTGTGTCTCCTCTACGATCTCGGGCATGTCCACCTCTTGAGTCTCACCTTCGAGGTCGCCAGGGATTAGGGACATCTCCGCGTATTCGTCATCTCCGGTCTCCCAGAGATCCAAAGTCAGGTCAATATCGACCTCTACTTTGCTCGTGCTCCCCGCAGAGAGGTCTGTATTGGAGCAGGATGCTGTCTGAGCAGCGGCAAGGGAACTGGGGCCCGCCTCAACGGGAGGGAAATGAGAAGGCCCTGCGACTGGGACATCACTGGACAGTTCGCCAGCGGAAGTGGAACAGCCGTGACTGTTGGGGTGAGTATCTGCCTCTTGAACCGGTATGTCAAAGGATGTTGACGGCAGAGTCGCGTCGCTGCCACGTTCTTGCAGTAGAAACGGTTCTCCAAATGCCAAACGCGAAGGACCTGCTACAGAGGGTGGGCGGCTACAATCTTGGATACAGTCTGCTTCATCCTCGACCTTGACCGAAGCAAAATCTGCCAGTTTTCTGCGCTTGCTCCCTGTAAACGCAACCACCTCGGCAGCGTCCGAGTCATCCGAGTCCGAGTCAATGACAATAACTTCGCTCTGTGTCTTCTGCTTTGACAATTTCCCTGGTGCCTTTCGTTTTGGGCTTTCGGCTGGCGCTGCTTGACGCGCGTTGAAGAAGTTTAAGAGGGTCACCGAGGATCCACTGGTCGACGAAGAAGCTTTTGACGGTTTCTTCTGTTTCATGATGATGGTGTTCAACGTTTACTGGCAATATCACACGTGGGAAATATTTAATGACAGTGAATCTCCATCAAAAGTTGCCGCCAGCGCCACGGCCTAGGATAATTTGCGACCATCGTCATCTCGTCCCGGACGCTCTTCAAATTGCGGGAAGACGGAGTCCCTTGGAACGTCTTTCTGCTAGGATAACCTGGGGATGTCTAAATTCATCTGCCGTTATCGTGGACCCATGGGCTGCACCACGGGACATGTCGCCGTTATCAAATGACCGCGGCTACGCGGGGCAGTTAGGGGCCTGCGTGCTCTTTAAAAGCACCACAGAATTGCACCATCCGATGCATTTTTTCCATCATGGCCCAAGACACTGTCCCCACATCTGGTTCTGGCTCTGAAGGCGTCGAGGCTAGCCATATCCTCCATCGTACGCCATACCCTCCGCCAGTAGTCGTTTCAGCCGAGGGAAGCTATCTCTATCTCAAGGACGGCAGCAAAGTATACGATGCAGTCGGCGGGGCTGCAGTAGCATGCCTTGGGAACAGTCACCCCAAGGTTATGCAGGCCATCAAGGATCAAGTCGACAAGGTTTCTTGTATGTACCTTCAGCGCGTTGAAATTCGATCTACTAAGTTGTGCATCAATAGATGTGTATAATATTGTCACGTCCAACGAGCCTGCTGAAGCGCTCGCTAAAAAGCTCGTGGACACCAGCGATGGAGCCTTCTCCCTCGTCGGGTATGCCTCTGGAGGTAGGATTGCATCTACTACCCTCATGTGATATGCATGGTTTTAATCTGGCTTCCGCTCGCTTTCCGAAGGTTCTGAAGCGATGGAAGGTGTTCTCAAGCTAGCTCGGCAGGTCGGTAGCGATTTCTTGTGGAACGTCCCTACCTTAACACGTAATATTGACATGTCTTTCAGTACTATGTGGAAATTGGTCAGCCCGAGAGGACCAATTTCATTGCCCGGCAAATGTCATATCACGGAAACACTATTGGTACCTTGTCTTGTGCATACCACCCCAGTCGTCGGGCTCCCTATGCTAGCCTTTTAGATGAACGCAACTTCCACCATGTTTCTCCGGCGTATGCTCGACGATACCAAAGGCCCGACGAAACAGAAGAGCAATATGTAGAAAGACTGAGGCAGGAACTGGAAGACAAATTTATTGCCCTTGGTCCTGATACTGTGATTGGATGTGCGTCCCCAAGACGTGTTGTGTGTTTCCCAACTCACGGTCTCTCTAGTCGTTGCAGAAACAGTGGTTGGTGCCACCACTGGCGTTGTAGGTGCACCCAAGGGCTATTTCAAAGGTAGGTAGCTCCCTTTGTTGTTTTCCGCACGAGATTAAATTTTTTNGTAGCCGTGAAGAGTGTGTGCGACAAATACGGAGCTTTGCTCATCCTTGACGAGGTAAGCTCTTCGGATTTCAGTGTGGGATATATAGACATCTCATTTATCATAGGTGATGAGTGGAATGGGTCGTATGGGAACACTCCATGGATGGCAGTCCTGTGGAGATAACGTTGCAGTTCGTCGGATTCAATTTGCTTCTAAACGCCATGCTAACGACCCACCCTTAGCCAGATATTCAGGCGGTAGCCAAAGGCCTTGGCGGCGGGTATGTTGCGGTCTCAAAAATGCGTTCACTTGTGTCTCTTACCAATTCGGTATAGTTATGCATCCATCGGCGCCGTTCTCGTCTCTCCCAAGGTTGCAAATGGCATTCAAGCAAAAGGCGGCTTTTGGAAGCATGGTCACACATACCAGGCAAGTTCATTCCCCCATTAAGTTTGAATAGATTCTGAGCCGGGATTAGGCGCATCCGTTGGCTTGCGCCGCTTCTCTCGCCGTTCAAGAAGTCATCGAAGAAGAGAATCTCTTGGAGAACATCCGGAAACAAGGGGCATACCTGGGTATGTTGAGTCGAACCAAATGACGACATTATATGTGTAATCATGATTCTCAATGCAGGCGAGCTCTTGAGGCAGAAGCTCACCACTCAGGACGCACTGGCATCACCCTTCACTTTTGATGTTCGTGGAAGTGGAGGATTCTGGGCGGTAGAGTTCGACTTTGAACGGCCAACAACCCCATCCTTAGACTTTAAGGGCGATAGGTTCGCCAATCTGGTACAGGCGAGATGCTTCAAGAATGGCCTCATCGTTATGGGCATGAGCGGCGGCGCGGATCTTCAGGGAGTCAAGGGAGATCATATCATGTTCTCTCCGGCGTACAACATTACAAAGGAACAAGTAGAGAGTATTGTGGACACTTTTGTAGAGAGCGTCGAGGAAATTCTCAAGGAGTCA